>WOVY01003885.1:0-267833 GCA_013436015.1 Rhipicephalus annulatus | reverse complement strand
TATATATATATATATATATATATATATATATATATATATATATATAGATATATATATATATATTGTTGGCGTTCCTACTTACATCGTCTCATCCCTACATAGTCATAATCATCATCATCCGCTTGCCTCTTCCTCATGGCCACTCTGTGCGATCATCATCGTCATCGTCTGTGGACTGACTCTGCCCAATCGTTTTGCGAGTCTTTCCTCAAATGAACGCTGTCGCAACCAAGACTGCCAAGACTTCATACGTGGTGAATGTGGATTTTCGGTCCTGTGACCTCGCGCAGACCGCTCTACCCCCTGGAGCTTCGTTCAGGCCGCCCGATTTCGCCCAAATAACAAGCGCCCACTAAATTGTAAATATATATATATATATATATATATATATATATAGATATATATATATATATATATATATATATATATATTGTAGCGAAGCCTGCGAACTCTGAAATGGGTCGAACTCTTGAGTACCTCCTAGTGGGGCTACCCAACAAGGACGCCGCTTGCCCCTTGTTGGTAGCCCAACAAGGCGCAAGCGACACGAACCAAGCACGAACAGAGTCCGTGCTTAGCCGTGACTGTCGCCATTTGTATGCTCGCTGGTTGCCGGCTAATAAACTCCTTAACAAATTCGTGGAGAGTGCTGCGATCTCCTTCGATGCCCTTGGAGCTACGATCACGTACCCTGCCATCTACCATGTCCTACGACGCCTCTCAGCAAACGCCTCCTCCAATGCCACCCCCTTGTCCCGGTGTCCCCAGGATCCGCGATCCACCCATCTTCACTGGCGCCGATAGCACTGACGTGGAGGACTGGTTCATTTACGAGCGCGTGAGCGTCCCCAACAAATGGGACAAGGACGGCAAGCTGACCAACTTCGTGTTTTACCTTGCGGGTGTCGCCAGTTTGTGGTACAACAACCACGCGTCCGATTTTGCCACCTGGTCCAATTTCAAGACCGCAATCATCAACGTCTTCGGTCGCCCTGCTGTTCGCAAGCTGCAAGCCGAGCAGAGCTTGCGTGAACGTGCTCAGGAGGCTGGTGAGTCACTCAGCAGCTATATCGAAGATGTCCTGGACCTATGCAACAAATCCAATCACACCATGTCCGAGTCTGACAAGATCCGAATCATCATGAAAGGCATTGATGATGATGCCTTCACGATTCTCCTTGCCGAAAACCCCGGCACAGTGGCTGAGGTCATTACACTGTGCCAGTGGTACGAGGAGCTCCGCAGCAGCGTTCGATGACCCGACGCTCCCCACCACGAGCTGCAATGCTTGCTGGCTTGAAGGCCAGTTGATGGCTGACCTGAAGTCCTTCATCCGTGAGGAAATCGCGCGTCAGTTCTCGCTCCCGCCCTTTGCCCACCAACCGACTGTTCAACAATCGGCAACTGCCCTTCTCCCTCCCGTCCACCGAGCGATTGAATAGGAAATAGTGGAGGTCATGCCTGCGTACCACCCCCCACAGCCTCCGGCTCCAGCGTCGCTGAGTTACGCGCAAGTGGTCGCCAGGCCACCCCAAGTCGTTCCAGCACCCGACCCTCTGACCTACGCTGAAGCTGCTGCTCGACCTCCGTCCTTTGCAGCAGGTATGCCCGCTACGTATGTTGACGTAACCCATTAGCCTCAGCTTCAGTCCACCATGCAGCCCACCGTTCCGTCCATCGGCCCTTACGACAAGGGTGAGTCCTACCCCGGTGAACAGATGGCACACACCCGACAACCGGGCCATCTGCTTTGCCTGTGGTTACACCGGTCACGTAGCCCGTTATTGCCATCGCGTAAAGCCGGCTCCGTTTTTTACCTGTCGCTGGCCAACTCAGCCGTCCTTATCACGAAGAACCGCCTTCTATGCCACCTCGGTCTCGCCCAGGTCAATCTCGAAGATCGCGGTCTCCACGACGTCGTTCCCTGTCCCCCATGCGGCCAAGTGCGGCTGCTCATGAGTGGGAGAACTAGTCGTCGCAGTCCCCGAGGCAAGAACTGCGACGCTATCACAATGTGAAATCCCTCAGAGCAGCCCCTGAAATGTCATTTACGTGCTTGTGGACGGTGTTTGCACTGGAGCTGCCGTATCAGTTATGGACGAAAAGCTCTGCCACTTACTTCTAAAAGTGACGACGCCACTTTCTGGTTTGTCCCTCTGTACCGCAAGTTTGCATCGTATTCATCCTACAGCAGGGTGCACAGCTCGCAATGTCATACAGGACGTTCTATATGTTGCCCAGATTATCATATTTCCGGCATGTTCTCATGACGTCATCCTAGGATGGGACTTTCTCTCCCGTCATGAGGCCGTCATCTATTGTGCAGCCGCTGAAATTGAGCTCTTACCCTTCTCGCCTTTTACGCCAGAAGACAGTTCCTCGACACTGAGCAGATTCTAACGAAAGACGATACAACAATGCCTCCGAACTCGACGACGGCAGTGTCTGTCTACTGCCCCGGTCTCTCCGATACAATTGCACTCGTTTCGCCACCCGACCGCGCGTGTAGCAGGAAATGGTTGCTAGTACCTTTCGTGACCGTGCAGGTCAACCAGGGCAATGCTGCTATTTTTGTAACCAACCCGTCTCCGCACTCTGTTACCTTGATTCGATGGGAATGTCTTGGCAGAGTGGAACCAGTCGACGACGCACAAGTCCTGGGCGTACCCGATGACACGCGCTGTTCCAGGTCGCGTACCATCAACGCTGTTTCCACTTCTGATCCGTCATCTGCTGATGTATTTGGCCCCTCCATCGCTGACAACCTTACGGCGGTACAGCGTTCCGAGCTTCTGGACCTGTTGCAAGAATATTGTTCTTCTTTCGATGTCGGGCGAAGTTCTCTCGGTCACACGTCCGTTGTTACGCATCGCATCGACACTGGTGCCCATCCACCTTTACGGCAACGTCCGTATTGTGTGTCGCCTGCGGAACGTCGGGTAATTAATGATCATGTTGACGATATGCTCCAACGCGACGTTATTCGGCCCTCGGACAGTCCATGGGCGTCTCCTGTTGTTCTTGTTGCGAAGAAAAACGGTTCTGTGCGGTTCTGTGTGGACTACAGACGGCTCAATAATATCACTCGCAAGGAAATTTATCTACTGCAACGCATCGATGATGCGATTGACAGCCTTCATGGAGCCATTTTTTTTTCTTCTCTCGATCTGCGCTAGGGGTACTGGCAAGTACCCATGGCTGACGATGCTCGACCAAAGACCGCCTTCGTCACGCCAGACGGCTTGTACGAGCTCAACGTCATGCCGTTTGGTCTATGTAATGCACCTGCGACCTTTGAGCGCATGATGGACACCATTCTGCACAACTTGAAACGGTACACGTGCTTGTGTTACCTCGACGATGCCATTGTCTTCGCTCCGCATTTCTCCGCGCATCTCCAACGTCTGAAAGAAGTTTTCGCGCGTGTGAGCCATGCCGGCTTACAACTAAGTCTGAAAAAGTGTTGCTTTGAAGCACGGCAACTCACCATCCTGGGGTACGTCGTGTCCAAAGATGGCATTCTTTCTGATCCTGCCAAGTTTCGGGCCGTGGCCGAATTCCCCAACCTGCATCTGTCAAGAACTGCGCAGTTTCGTGGGCCTGTGCTCCTACTTCCGACGCTTCATACAAACTTTGCCACGATAATATCACCGCTGACGAAGCTCCTTGGAAGTAACGGGCCCCTCAATTCCTCAATTCGTGGTCATTCGAGTGCGACGACGCGTTCGCGAAGCTCCGCCATTTGTTGACGTTGCCTCCCTTTCTGCGCCACTACGACCCTAAAGCCCCAACGGAGGTGCACACGGACGCCAGCGGTGTAGGCCTCGGTGCTGTCCTGTCGCAGCGCAAACCCGGATTCCCTGAATATGTCGTAGCATATGCAAGCCGTACGCTCACGAGAGCCGAGACAAACTACATCGTCACGGAGAAAGAGTGCCTGGCGATCGTCTGGGCCCTTACAAAGTTTCGACCTTATTGGTATGGTCGCCCATTCGATGTCGTCACCGACCGTCATGCACTCTGCTGGCTTTCATCATTGAAGGATCCCTCAGGCCGTCTCGCCCGTTGGGCTCTTTGCTTACAAGACTACGACATCCGTGTGCTGTACCGCAACGGACGCCAGCATGCTGACGCCGATGCCCTCTCACGCTCTCCTCTACCTCAAGACGACGTGCCCTGCTCAGTAACCTCAATTGCTGTATCTGCCATCGATGTTGACATCCTCGCTACCGAACAGCGAAAGGATAATTGGATCGCCCCGCTGATCGACTTGCTCTCTGATCCGTCCGCAACACCATCCACGCGTGCCTTGCGTCGTCGAGCTCACCATTTCGCCAGCCGTGACGGCCTCTTACACTGACGCAATTACGACTCCGATGGCGGCAGTGGTTACTCATCATACCCCGCAGTCTGCGGTCGGAGATACGTGAATCTTTCCATTCTGATCCGCAATGTGCGCACTCTGAGGTATCCAAAACTTACCACCGCATTCAACAACGCTACTTCTGGCGCGGGATGTACCACTACGTGCAGCAGTTTGCTCGCTCTTGCCTCTCTTGCCAAGGCCGCAAACCGTCGGCACACATGTCGCACGCCGGTCTGAAACCGTTACCTTGCCCTGACCGTCCCTTTGGGCGCGTAGGTATCGATTTGTATAGACCGCTTCCTCTGACGTCAGCTGGTAACCGCTAGGCCATCGTTGCCGTAGACCGTTTAACGCGATACGCCGAAACCACCGCTCTCCCTGTGCCTACTGCGCGCGAAATTGCGTCGTTCGTGCTGCATCGATTAATACTGCGCCACGGACCACCCCAGGAGCTTCTCGGCGATCGAGGCCGTGTCTTCTTGTCGGAAGTCGTCGAAGCCATTCTGACGTAGTGCAATTCTGTCCACCGCAAAACTACTGCTTACCACCCGCAGACAAATGGCCTCACCGAACGCTTTAACCGCACCCTCGGCGACATGCTCTCGATGTACGTCGCTGCCAACCACTCGAATTGGGACAATATACTGCCCTTCGTCACCTACGCCTACAACACCGCCCCTCAGAGCACGACCGGTTTTTCACCTTTCTACTTGCTGTACGGAAGCCACCTGTCGCATACCATAGACACGATACTCCCGTACACGCCGGATCCATCTGCGTGTGCACCCATTTCCGAGACAGCCAGGCTTGCCGAAGAGTGTCTGTCTTGAGCTTGCCAAGACATTTACGACACATGAGCAAGAGCGGCAGAAGAGTATTTGTGAAGGCTCCGCCACCTCTGAGCCCACGTTTCTTCCTGGTGCGCTTGTATGGCTGTCAATCCCGACCTTTGCAGCTGGCCCCTCTTCCGAACTACTTCCCAAATACGAAGGCCCCTACCGTGTCATCGGGCGCACCTCTCCCGTCAACTATCTGATCGAACCCGTTGAACAATCTTCGGACATGCGCCGCCGTGGGCGCGACATCGTCAACGTGGAGCGCCTGAAGGTTTATTATGACCCGCTCATAGTAACAAGCTGTTAGGTTGCCCGGCGGCTCCCTCTTCGATCCCGGGGTAATTGTAGCGAAGCCTCCGAACTCTGAAATGGGTCGAACTTTTGAGTACCTCCTAGTGGGGCTACCCAACAAGGACGCCGCTTGCGCTGAGAGTCCGTGCTTGGCCGTGGCTGTCGCCATTTTGTATGCTCGCTAGTTGCCGGCTAATAAACGCCTTAACAATATATATATATATATATATATATATATATATATATATATATATATATATATATAGTGTAGTCTAGTAGATCCTCCGTGAGAAGTCACAACGTGGTTTATTTCGACGTTTCGGCCTAGAGTCTGGCCTTCATCAGGAATAAAGATACAGTTTGTCGGTGCTCAGCTTTATACAATCTCAAATCAGAGGGCAAGAAAAGAGGGAAAAAAAGGAAAGAAAAAAAGAAAAAAGACATCATCCTCTGGAAGGTAGCGGGAGCAGAACGCAAACCGGATGGGAATACTTTGAACTCGTAGAGACCGTCAGGTGTCACGAACGCCGTCTTCTCACAATCTCGTTCGTCGACTTCTATTTGCCAGTACCCGCTCTTTTGGTCCAACGATGAAAAAAGTGAGCATTGCGCAGCTTCTCCAACGTATCGTCGACTCGTGGGAGTGGGTACACGTCCCGCTTCGTGACGAGGTTGATTTTTCTGTAATCAATGCAGAACCGCACGGTGTTGTCCTTCTTCTTCGCAAGTACTACCGCCGATGCCCATGGGCTTTTGGAGGGCTGTATGACATCGTCGTCGAGCATCTCCTGTACTTGCTTCTTTATCGCCTCCCTTTCTTTCGGGGCTACTCGGTATGGATGCTGACATATTGGTCTAACATGTCCTTCCATTACAATGCGGTGCTTTGCTACAGGTGTACGTCCGACTTTCGATGAAGAGGAAAAACACTCTGCGAATTCCTTTATCAACTCCACAATCTGGTCTTTCTGTAGAGATGAAAGCTTTCAGTCAATATTTATTTTTTCGAGGACACTGTCCACTGTTGAGGGCGTTGTGGGTACTTTTCCTATGGTGCAAACATCTGAGACTTGTACGTAGTCATGAAGTGATGCTATGGCTGTTCCCTTCGCCACATGCTGTACCTCGTTGGTAAAGTTAGTCAATAGCACATCAGTATAACCGTTCCGCAGGTTCACTAGACCTCTCGCCACGCGTATCCCCTTTGTGAGTAGCAGTTCGATATTTCCATCAGCTAGTCCGGCATATTCACGAAAAACGTCGCTTTTCACAGAAACTGTCACGCTGCTACGTGGCGGCACTGTCACACCTTCATCCACAATACGAAGAGACGAAACAATTGGTTGCTCCGCATGACACACGGCAACAGCGTTCTCTGTAGAGAAAGAAACTTGGGATTTCTGCAAGTCGATGATGGCACTGTTCGCTTGCAGGAAGTCCATGCCCAGAATTGCCTCACGGGAACATTCGGGGAGAACAATGAAACTGCAGATGTACACATGGCCTCTTATTCCCACTCTCGCTGTGCACATTCCTATGGGGCTGACTAAATGCCCTCCGGCGGTGCGTATCTGTGGTCCGGTCCAATGAGTGAGCACTTTCTTCAGCTTCTTTGCGAGCATGCTACTTATAACTGAGTAGTCTGCACCTGTGTCTATTAACGCTATGGTTTCGACGTCGTCGATTCTGACTTGTAGCTCGGATGTCACGTCACCATTACTGCGCTTGTCCGTCATTGTGCCAGTGTCGTCGTCTGATCCGGTTAGCGATGGAGGGTTTTCAGTTTTCCGAAAATCAGCGGCCCTGCCTCCACAGGTCGCTGGTTCTAGTTTTTCCCATCGAGGGCTTGGTGAACGACGCCTCGGGAAAGTAGATGATGGGTGTGGACTCGGCGACCTATTGCGCATTGGTGTAATCGACCGTGATTCATGTCGCTGAGTGCTTGCATATTGCATAGCGCGAAGATAAATATTCTTCGATTTCGTAAGGGTGCTCACCGTTACGAGGGCAGGGTGCATTCACTGGAAAGCCACGTAGCCCGACCCGACGGTAGTGGCATGTCCGATAAGATGACCTGCCTCCCCCACAGTGGTAGCAGAGGGGCCGCCGGTCTGCCGTGCGCCATACATCACTTTGCGGGGTCTCGCTTCTGGCATCGGCGGTGGCGTACTGCGAGGAGAAAGATCGGTGGCATAACGGGAGCTTGTGCAAGCTCGGGCGTCTCATGTCTTGCCGTACGACTTGCGCGTATGACAGCTGTGGCTGAGGTTCCGGTTGCGTGTGGTGTGGCACCTGAGGGCTGCGGTTGAATAATTGCTTGCCGCACTTCTTCACGTACAACGTCCGCGATTGAGGGCATCGCTGGATGACTTTGGGGAGTTGCAGTTTCTGGAGCTCCTCCTTAACAATAGCCCTCACCATTTCCCGGAGGACTTCAACGTTGGTGGGGAGGGTTGTTGACGCCGCCCTGACTGAAGAGACGCTGAAGTCTCTGTTGTACAGTCGCGCACGTTGTTGTAGTGTCCTTTCCATGGTCGTTGCCTCGGACCGAAACTCCGCCACAGTTCGCGGTGGATTACGCACCAGGCCTGCAAAAATCTCTTCTTTGACTCCGCGCATTAGGTGCCGCAACTTCTTCTCTTCGGCCATGTTTTGGTCGGCTCAGCGGAAGAGCCGCGACATGTCTTTCATGTACATGGCTACTCTCTCGTTATTCCGTTGGTTCCTTGTCTGAAGAGCAGCCTCTGCCTTCTCTTTGCGGTCCGTGTTCGGATAGGTTGCGATTAGCTCTCGTCGGAAGTCGTCCCACGACAGCAAGGACGCTTCGTGGTTCTCAAACCACGTACGTGCCGAATCTTGCAGGGCGACGTAAACGTAACGGAGTTTTCGGGCTTCGTCCCAACCATTCAATCGTGCAACGCGCTCAAAGCCTTCAAGCAAGTCCTCGGCATCTTCAAAGGTCTCACCGTGGAAGACCTCTGGTGTACGTGGCGAATCCACAATGAGGTGAGATGGAGATGGCATCGACTGGGTGGCCATCGCAGTGACGCTTGTGCTTGGGGTCTCGACAGGTCTTGATGGGTCAATTAGGGGGCCAAACTCGGGCTGCTCACCACGTAGTCGGCGACTCGTGCGTTGGTGCACAGGTGTCAATTCTGCTGGCTCCAATCTTCTGGGATCTGGGCTTCTCTCCCTTGCCTGTGGTGGGCTTGGAATCATACCCAGCACGTCCACCAGATTGTTACGAATAAATATAGCACCTGGTACTATATAAACTCTTTATTTAGGGCGAACTTGTGCCCGTAAACTCAAAGCTAAAAATGGTCAGCCAAGAATGTCTCTTGCTCGCTGACTTTAACTTCGTTGGTCTCTTCCTCTGCACCTCGAGTCTCGTGCCGGTCCCGTGGCGTAGCATCGTGGCGCGTGCAGGGCGGCGTTCTATGGCGCGGCTTTCTTGCTACTTGCTTGGCGACTTTATGAACGCGAATTGTGGCAGCGTCTCCTGCGATGTTCGAGCTGTGGCAATATATATATATATATATATATATATATATATATATATATATATATATATATATATATATATATTGTAGTGAAGAAGAGGAGCTTCAGCGGCATTTCTCGGCGCATCAGGGGCATCGCCATCGACATAAACTCGTGCTTGCTGCGCTCGGCCGGACGCTGCTGACTGCTTCGCTCTCTGCATTCTGCTCTGCAAATAAACCTCGTTACAAGTGGTGGAGTCTGCTGGGTTTCGATCACCCTGGAGCTTCGGAATCGCATTTTACCATCCATTATGCCTACCGACGCAAGCGCCGCTCCAACTCCCCCACCGGCACCGCCTACTGTTCTCTGCGCCGGTTCTCTGCGTCTGCGAGATCCCCCTGTTTTCTCAGGCACAGAAGACAAGGACGTTGACGACTGGATTTACATGTACGAGCGAGTGAGTACTCACAACAAATGGGATGACGCCGCCAAGTTGGCCTACGTCTCCTTCTACCTGTCGGACGTGGCCAAGCTGTGGTTTATAAACCACGAAGCGGAACTCCTTACATGGTCGGTCTTCAAAACGAGCCTCACACAAGTTTTCGGGCGGCCTGAGGTACGCAAACGACGTGCCGAACAACGCTTACATAGTCGGTCCCAGCAGCTTGGTGAGAATTTCACAAGCTATACTGAGGACGTTTTGGACCATTGCAAGCGAGTAAACGAGTCCATGTCCGAAAAGCTTAGGATCAAGCATATCATGAAGGGCATTGAGGACGACGCTTTCCAAATGTTGCTTTCTAAGAGTTCCCGCACTGTCCTAGAACTGACCGAGTTATGCCAGAGTTTTGACGAGTTGCGCAGGCAACGTCTTTCCACCTGACGTCCCTCGGTGCTCGACGACTCTTCGTCCAGCCTTTTTACCCTTGGCATAGGAGAAGACCATGCCCCTCTTCTCTCCAAGATCCAAGAGTTCATCTGCGCTGAGGTCGCTCGTCAGCTCTCTTTGATGTCCTGCGTACCCGATCAACCACGCAGATTGACATCTACACTCCGCGAGTTCATTCAAGACCAGGTTGCGCAAGCTCTTCCTCCCGCCCGTGAACCGCCCCCAGTCGCCGCACCTCTCACGTACGCCGAGGCAGTTGCTCGACCTCGACAGCCTCCGTTCCAGCCAACGCCTTTTTTATTCGCCGCCACCCTTTTCGCCGCCGACCTATTCACCGCCGCCTATGCCCATACCGCCTCGGCCGCAGTTTTCTGCCCCCCAGCCGCAAGTAGGAGTCTACTCCGACCAATGGCGGACCCCCGACAATCGTCCCTTATGTTTTGCTTGTGGTGGTGTTGGCCACGTGGCACGTTATTGTCGTCGTCGCCAGGCTGCTCAGAACATTCGACGAATGCCCTCTTTCGACCCTCAGTTTTCTTCTACGCCTTCAAGCCCTCCTTCCTCTTCCTTTCCTTCTGATTGTCCACACGGCACGACCCGCCGCTCCCCATCTCCACGTCGACGTTCGCTTTCCCCTATGCGTCACCGTTCCGGACCCACCGACCAGGAAAACTAACGGCCGCAGTTCCCGAGGCACGAACTGCGTCCCCGTCGCCATGCACAAGTCCTCGCCCCTGTCCAGCTAACGTCATTGAAGTGTCAGTCAATGGTATTGTCGTCATGGCACTTGTCGACGCCGGAGCCGCTCTATCCGTCCTTTCCATCAACCTGTGCCGCAAACTCCGCAAAGTTCTGACGCCATTATCCGGCCTTTCTCTTAGAACGGCTTACGCAGAAAGTGTAACACCTCTCGCAGCCTGTACCACACGAGTCGTCATCGAAGGGATTGTGTATATCGTCGAATTCGTAGTGCTGCCCTCGTGTTCCCATGACATGATACTCGGCTGGGACTTCCTTGCGAATAATAATGCCGTCATCGACTGCTGTCGCGCTGAACTTGAGCTATCTGCACTTCCTGATGTTGACGCTGTCGCAGCCTCCCTGCCGTGTTACAAACTGTCTGTTTTCGACGACACCACCGTACCACCGCGCTCTTCTCTGCTGGTGACTGTGTCGTGTGACGCTATTTCCAACGGTGATGTTTTATTTACGCCCTCTGCCCTGTTCATTCAACACAAATGTTCTCCACTGCCCATTGCTCTCCTTACTCTCCACCATGGCGTCACGAAGACGCTCGTGTACAATACGCTAGAAGGGCCTTTACCTTTATTCTATGGTGAATGTCTCGGTCACGTGCATCCGATCGACGCCCGTCACAGTTTTGACGCTCCATCTAGTTTACTTTCTACGGACATCAGCGCACTCATTTCTGACTCTGTTGTTGACCAGTCACTCCTTGACGCTTTCCACCGCTCCATCGATGTCGCGACGTCTTCTTCAGAACGAAGCCAGTTAGTGAACCTGCTGCAAAAGTTTCGTACTTCTTTTGACAGCAACGCTTCTAGCCTCAGTCGCACATCGAACATATCTCACAAGATTGACACAGGAAGCCTTATGCTTCTACGGCAGCGCCCCTACCGAGTCTAGCGTCGGAGCGCCGTGCTATTGACGACCAGGTTGCTGACATGCTGCAGCGGGGGTATTGTACAGCCTTCTAACAGTTCCTGGGCGTCATGGTCGCCCTTGTTAAGAAGAAGGACGGCTCCATTCGGTTTTGTGTAGACTATCGACGTTTAAACAAGATCACCCGCAAGGCCGTTTACCCGTTACCGCAAATAGACGACGCCCTTGACTGTTTGCAGGGAGAAGAATACTTCTCTTCGCTGTATTTACGGTCTGGATACTGGCAAGTTTCTATGGAAGCATCTGACCGACGGAAAACAGCTTTCGTCACACCTGATGGATTATACGAGTTTACCGTTATGCCTTTCAGCCTTTGTAACGCTCCAGCCACTTTTGAAAGAATGATGGACAATATTTTACGAGGCCTCAAGTGGAACACATGTTTATGCTACCTCGATGACGTAGTTGTCTTTTCCACCGATTTCGACACCCATTTAAATCGTCTCGAGCACGACCTCACACGTCTCACCGACGCCGGCCTTCAACTCAACCTCAAGAAGTGTCGTTCTGGTGCCCGGCAGCTCACCATTCTTGGCCACGCCGTATCGCGGGACGGCATACTTCCCGTCCCCGCCAAGCTTCGAGCAGTCGCCGATTTTCCGAAGCCAAAGAACTTGAAGGAACTTAGAGGTTTTGTCGGCTTGTCGTCATACTTCTGACACTTTATTAGAAATTTTCCTTCCGTATGTGCGCCCCTTACGGACCTTCTTAGCGGCGACAAGGACCTTTCCACCTGGTCACCAGCATGCGACAATGCATTCACTAAATTACGCCACCTGCTGACTTCGCCACCCATCCTCCGCCACTACGATCCTGCCACTCCCACGGAGGTTCATACTGATGCCGGCGGTGTTGGACTTGGCGCTGTGCTCGCGCAACGAAAGGCAGGGTTTGATGAATATGTCGTCGCCTACGCAAGCCGAACTTTGACGAAAGCCGAGGCTAACTACTCCGTGACCGAGAAAGAGTGTTTAGCTATTATTTGGGCCCTTGGAAAATTTCGCCCATACCTGTATGGTCACGCATTCGACATCGTCACTGACCACCACGCCCTTTGTTGGCTATCCACACTTAAAGACCCTTCCGGACGACATGCTCGCTGGGCGCTCAAACTTCAGGAATACGACATCCGCGTTATTTACAGATCTAGTCGTAAGCACACGGACGCCGACGCCTTTCTCGCTCACTCATATTGGATGAAGGTGTTTGCCTCTCTTCCCTCGAGCCTGCACTTGCGTCATCCGCCTTGCGCAACATGACGGTGGAACAACGAAAGGATCCCTGGATCAGTGGCCTCATAAGCATTCTTTCTGATCCTCACACTCCTTCGCCGTCTCGCGCTCTCCGCCGCCAGGCTAGCAACTTTTGCCTAAGGAATGATCTTCTTTATCGACACAACTACCTTTTTGACGGTCGCAAGTGTCTCCTTGTGATACCCCGCCATCTTCGAGCTGCTATCTGCGAAGCTTTTCACGCGGACCCGCAGTGCGCCCACGCAGGCCTCTTCAAGACATACGCTAGGCTTCGACTCAGATTTTATTGGCGTGGCATGTATAACTACGTGCGAAAATTCATTCGCTCGTGTGCTCAGTGCGAACGACAAAAGTTACCTCCCGGGAAAGTCTACCCGTCACAACCTCTTCCTTGTCCTAGTCGACCTTTTGATCGCGTCGGCATTGACATTTACGGACCAATACCATCAACTCTAGCTGGTAATCGCTGGATTGTTGTTGCGATAGACCATCTGACACGCTATGCCGAAACAGCCGCGCTACCGACTGCCACAGCCAGTGACGTTGGAACGTTTCTGTTGAAACGTTTCATTCTGCGCCATGGTGCCCCTCGCGAGCTCTTAATTTACAGAGGCCGTGCCTTCCTTTATGACGCCTTGAAGGCATTACCCAACGAATTCCGAATCGTGTACCGCACAAGTACAGCGTACCATCCTCAAACGTATGGCATGACGGAGCACTTCAACCGTACTCTTGGCAGTATGCTGTCGGTGTACGTCGCCTCTGATCATTCAAATTGGGATCAAGTTCTCCGGTTCGTCACCTACGCGTACAATACTGCCGTACAAGCTACTACTGGGTTTTCGCCATACTTTCTTCTGTACGAACGAGAACCTTCAAATAGAGTAAACACTATTCTTCCCTATAAACCTTATGAGTCCGAAAGTACAACTCTCTCCGAAGCTGCCCGACATGCTGAAGAATGCCGCCAGCTTGCCCGCTCTTTTTCTACCGAGGACCAGTGGCAGCAGCAATCCCGCCAGACTAGGGAACGTTCGGCTCCAAACTTTCCACCTGGTTTATTGGTATGGCTTCGGGCACCTGCTACCGCGCCTGGCCGCTCCGCAAAACTTCTTCCCAAATACATCGGGCCATACCGCGTTGTAGAGAAAACGTCACTCGTCAACTATATTGTGGAGCCCATCATCCCATCTACAGACCTACGCTACCGCGGCCGCGACACTGTCACCGTCTCTCGTCTCAAGCCATATTACGACCCGTTAGTCGTTTCTTCTCCCTAATCCGCCAGGATGGCGTCTTTTTGTGTGGAGGGCGATTGTAGTGAAGAAGAGGAGCTTCAGCGGCATTTCTCGGCGCATCAGGGGCATCGCCATTGGTATAAGTTCGTGCTTGCTGCTCTCGGCCGGACACTGCTGACTGCTTCGCTTTCTGCGTTCTGCTCTGCAAATGAACCCCGTTACAATACGTTCAATTCCTGCTCTCGGCAACTTACTTTTTCACCCATTTTTCTTTGTTCCTATTTACAATACATTGCTTCTAATAACATCCCCTATACATTCCTTGGCAATATTGTCTGTTAGATCTTGATAATATTGTCTCAGAAACACGTAAAAACGAGCCCTCAGGTATACACTTCTTTCCCTTATTCAATAACGAGGTTCTCGTACTGGCAGACATGGTGCCATTAGGTTGTAAACAAGAGACTAATGGTCAGCTGCACACTCGTAATAAATTCACGTGCAACGTGACGCCACGCATGCTCATAAATGGGTGTTCAACACTCGCCGCTATGACACCAGATGGCGCTGACTGACACTTCCTCGTTTATTATGACATATAAACGCAATGAAGTGGCGGGGGGTATAGCCGCAATAGCACCATGGTTAGAGCATCGGACGCGTTCGCCGTATATATATATATATATATATATATATATACATCACTAATGAAGCAAAGAACGCAGGAAAGTGTTGTTTAACGAGTGCAATAGAACGGGCAACCTC
This sequence comes from Rhipicephalus annulatus, assembly GCA_013436015.1. Classification (NCBI taxonomy): domain Eukaryota; kingdom Metazoa; phylum Arthropoda; class Arachnida; order Ixodida; family Ixodidae; genus Rhipicephalus; species Rhipicephalus annulatus. The sequence goes on along the minus strand of WOVY01003885.1, from coordinate 253,026 downwards.
TCGCTTCGTCTGGGGCACAGCTGCCGACATGTTATGTTTGCACTGCCATGGATAACGAGTAGTTGCTGCGTAACAACATGAGGAAGCACATAGAGAGGAAAGAGCACTGACTTCAAGTTTTATTAGTGAATACGCTTTAAATATATACAGATGACAGCAAGACGCTTACCACAGCACAGCCGCGCTACCTATTGCGTCACAACCAGACACTCGATATCTCGTTTGATGTGTAAAACATTTAGTTGAAGTCAGTGCTCTTTTTGACCATGTCCTTTCCTTCCACAGTTACGCCGTATGTACAAGTTGTCTTGCGCTTTGCAAATATATCGATTACAAAGCACCAACTAGCTCAAATATGTGTAATATCAGCGCACAGCAGCGCACGTCCTTCGGCACACTGACGCCGAACTGTTTGCTCACACCAGTTACTCTTAGTGATAAGCCGATCTCTGTGGTTTATTTTGTTTGTGAACTAGAGAAATGGCGCGAAAAGCGCCCACTGCACCCCACTCGTTGCATTGCGTTGACTTATAACGCGCACTTTGCCCTGCGGGGCATTGTAACCGTTCCGCTTGCGCGCACGCTCATACCTTTGGGGAGGGGGGGGGGGGGTAATTTGTACGCCGTCAGCTTCACCAGAAGTTTGCGTTTACGTTACAGAGCACGCAAAGGTCACCTCTATCAGTACAGAGGCCCCATTAGCCATTAGCAAAAAAAAAACTTGCTGTTAAAACACAGTGAAGTAACAACTGTGCCACTTGTTGACGTTCTTGCTGTGTATACCGAGGCACATATATGTGTGGCCTTTGTGATTGAACAGCACCTCAAGTGTCGCGATTTGAACGCTGTTGGTACGTGCTGTTCAGTGTGTGCTCCCTTTGTGCTTGAAAAACGCACTCCAATTTTATCTGCTTGTCGTTGTTCGCTTCAAATCCTTATGTCTTGTTATCCAATTCATTGCTTCGTCCTTGCGATGAAACTGTGAATTTTCGTTGGGCGTTTCACAAGCGAGACAACAAGCTTTTCGAATGAGTCTATTTATTGATTAATTCAAAAGTGTTGCATGCCTTCTTTAATGTGGTTTGACGTAGTAATAATCGTTACTTTCAAATGCGAAGCATTTTTCAGCGAACTTCAGCGACTTTGAGCGTATCTATCTATCTATCTATCTATCTATCTATCTATCTATCTATCTATCTATCTATCTATCTAGCCACCTATGACTTTCAGCTCTCCTGGCCATTTCGATAATGGTATTGATACTAGTCTTGATATGGCATAACATGACTGTATGGAGAACATATTTGACTAGTAATAAGATGAAAATCATCAAGTGTATGTCATGAATGTCATCATTTACATTTCATGGTCCGGCAGCTCTTGTGGTGGTTTCGTTCACATGGAATGTTACAAAACTGGTATAATATGACATGATTGCATTGCGAACAGAAGCGCCAGACCCTAACATGAAAATCATGACATGCGTGTCATGTAACAACAAGACTACATGCCACGCTCATGATGCCCTGGCAGCCGTTTTGCTAGCTTCGCTTATACCAGACTTGGTATTACGGGATGTAAATGAATGACAATTGTGGCCTGTCCGGATCCAGAGATTCTTAGCACCCTCTGCTGCGTTACAGATCTGACCGCCACCGTGGTCAGTTGCTTAGCAGCTGCTGGGAACTGAGGGCCGTGAGTTATTTGACGTATGCATGTGGGAGGTGTAAGGCAGGGGGACACGATCTCCCCAATGCTATTTACCGCGTGAATACAGGAGGTTTTCAGAAACCTAGAATGGGAACAGTTAGGGATAAGAATAAATGAAGAGTACCTTAGTAACCTGCACTTCGCCGATGACATTGCATTGCTGAGTAACTCAGGGAACGAATTGCAACTCATAATTACGGAGTTAGTCAAGGTGAGCAGAAAGGTGGGTCTTAAAATAATCTGCAGAAAACGAGAGTAATGTACAACAACCTCGGGAAAAAAAAAGCAGCGCTTCGAGAGAGGTAACTGTGCACTTCAAGTTGTAAAAGACTATGTCTACCTAGGGCAGGTAATAACCACAGAGTTGAGCCACGAGATTGAAGTAACTAGAAGAATAAGAATGGGGTGGAGCACATTCGGCAAGCGCTCTCAAGTTATGATCGGTGGATTGCCACTATTCCTCAAGAGGAAGGTATATAACAGCTCTATCTTGCCGGTACTTAGCTACTGAGCAGAAACCTGGAGACTTACAAAGAGGGTTCAGCTTAAATTGAGGATAACGCAGCGAGCAATGGAAAAAAATGGTAGGTGTAACCTTAAGAGACAAGAAGAGAGCAGAGTGGATTAGGGGACAAACGGGGGTTAAGGATATCATAGTTGAAATAAAGAAGAAGAAATGGACATGGGCCGGGCATGTAGCGCGTAGACAGGATAACCGCTGGTCATTAGGGGAACGAACTGAATTCCAGAGAAGGGAAGTGGGTTAGGGGGAGACAGGTTAGGTGGGAAGATGAGATTAAGAAGTTTGCGGGTATAAATTGGCAGCAGCAAGCTCAGAACCGGGTTAACCGGCGGAACATGGGAGAGGCCTTTTCCTGCAGTGGACGTAGTCAGGCTGATGATGACGATGATGGTGATGATGAATGGATGACAAATATATGATACCGGTGCGAGCATAATAAACGTGAGATGCATGTCGTGTAACAACATGACTACACGCTACGCTCATGATGCACTCGCGGCCCTTTCGCTAGCTTCACATCTACCAAACTTGATATTACGCGACGCGAACTGGCGACATAGGTAAGTGACACATCCAAACATGATAATCGTGACATGCGTGTAATGTAAAAACATGACCACGTGCCACACTGAAAATGCGCTCGTGGCCGTTTCGCTAGCTTCATATATGCCAAATTCGGTATTACGTGACGCAAATGGATGACGAAGGTATGTCACTGGTGCAAGCATTTGAATGTTTGCACGAGTGACATACCTTCGTATGTAACATGTTAATCAGTAACATGATAATCATGAGATGTGTGTCATGTGAGAACAGTACTACATACCACAGTCAAGACGCCAATATATTTTGACGTGACGCAGTGCGCGTGCTCGCCGGCGTTTATTTCGTCGCGCCACGCCGGCGTTGCCACGCCAGGCGCCAGGCCTGCCGTATACTCGTAGGCGCAGGAAACGCTACATTGCTTTGACGCGTGCACGTTTTAGCGCGTCCGGCGTACCTCCGTCACGAAAAGAGGGAGACGCAGTGTTGTCTGGGTAACGCATGGGCGTGAAATGCAGCAAGTCGCATTTCGCACCAGTTGCCGTCGGGCCACGCCGACTGACGCTGGTCACGCTGGGCGTCGGACTACAGAGTGCTCGCGTTTCGCCGACGTAACGTCGCTGTGCCCAGCGTGCGCGCACGTCAACGCTGCTTTGGATTATTGGGCCCTTCATTATATAGCAGTGTCCAGCGAAATGGACATTATTTTGTGACTCCAAGCTGGCCCTTTAGCTAATTAGAAACTACATGAAACAAGACACTGCATACAGTCCTCTGGTGTGTGACATAATTAATATGTTGAAGGAGGCATTTCAATGCGGACATGCCGTTGCGTTGCAATGGATTCCCAGTCATTTTGATATAGCTGGGAACAAGTTGATGCAGAAGCGAAAATGGCGCACATTAGTAGCGAAGTAATATCAATTCACTTTTCCCGATACGACATCAACGCCTTGCTGCCTAAAGGTATGAAGACATCTATGCGAAACTGTGGAATGATCCGTATTATCGCCACAAGCGCATTTACAGGCTTGACTCTTGTCGTTTTTTTTCGCCTTCCATTCCGCTTAAGGAGAGATTAAAAAATGCTACTACGTAGACTGTGGCTGGGTGTTGCATACACGCGATGATACCTGTGCATGATAGGACAAGAGCAAAGTCCTAACTGCAACTTGTGTAACACGCCAGAAACTATTAATCACATCCTGTGTGTGTGCCCTTTATACGCAGTTGAAAGACAAAGAGGCAGTTGAAACTGTCTCACAGATGACCTAGACAGCCGACCCTTTTCTGAAGGGAAACTTTGGGTGCTCGGAAACGTGTAGATCACGCTCAACGCAGTTTAAAGGGTCTGCTCGCATTTCTAAGCAAGACAGGTTCAGATTCCCGTCTTTAGAGAATCTGATAATGTAGAGAATTTTGTGCGGGTACTACACCGAACGAGACATTGTGTGCAGTGACTCATTGTGCTATACCACAATCACCCCTCATCATACTCTCCTCTTTCTTTCCCTTTTCCCCTTACCCCCGTGTAGAGCAGCAGGCCAGAAAACCGCTTTCAAGGCCAACCTCTCCTACCGCTTCTCAATAAACACCTTCTTCTTCTTCTTCTCTTCTTCTTCTTCTTCTTCTTCTTCTTCTTCTTCTTCTTCTTCTTCTTCTTCTTCTTCTTCTCTTCTCGCGCGTGGCAGTTTTGCTAGCTCCACATATACCAAATTTGGTGTTCCGTGTCTTCAATGGATGACGAAATTTATGATTGGTGCAAACATGATAATCCTGACACGCGTGTCATGCAAGAACATGACAACATACCACACTCATAGTGAACTCGGGAATGTTTCTCTTGCTCCACATATACTAAACTTGGTTTCACATGACGTCAATAGATAACGAAGGTAAACGACACATCGAAACATGATAATCATGACACGGAAGTCATGTACGGCATCATTTACCTCCACCTCGTAACGTTCTCTTATTTTAAAGGGCATATCAACATTTTTCATTCGTGCTTCGCATGCAATCGATTCCCCCTTTTACGTGGTATCTGCCATCTTTTTTTTCTTCGCAGATGATTTCCCAGCTTATGAAGAACAAGGCGGACTTGGAGCATCATTCCAGCTACAGTGTGCTGCACTACCCTCTGATATATGATTCAATGGCCGCTGACATTGCTAAGGCTTTAATGTAAGTAAATAGATTTAGCATATACAAATGTGGCCAATTCCTGGGGGTAAGTCTTCATTTTGTGATGACAAGTATTGCAACAGATATAAGTTTTTGTGACTCGGATTTCAAGAGATGACGACGCAATCAAGGTAGAGAAGTAAAAACCGAATAATGAAGACTTTTGAGAGACTAACACACAATGAAACTACCCTGGCTTTCAGACTGTTTTGAAACGATAAACAAAAGTATGATAGCAGACTTCTTCATGAAATATCAGTAGAAATCAATAGGTTTAAAATTTTTGTCTTTGAGCTCAGTTTTTGCATCAAAAATTCTGCGCTCGCATTAGTAGTCCATCCTAAAGTACTCCAGCTTTCATAAAGCAGTAAATATAATGAATCTGAGACTACTGGTGTCCTAACGATGTCAAGCTAGCACTATTCCAGAATCTTATTATTCCACAAAGGTTTCTGATGGCACTCCGCACATTGAAGCTTTAGTGCTTCAAAATTCGAAGCCGACATGATGAGCATCCTTCTGAAGAAGACGGACGCATTGAGATTTTCGAAGTGTCATTTGCAAGTTGGGATGGCCACAAGATTTTTCGAGTCGGGATCAGTTCATGCGACGTGTTTAAAGAGCAATGGGAGGCCTTAAGAGATCCTCTTTTTGGAAGTACGCAATTAAGTTGAGTGGAGACGATGTGGTTCTTTGCATCTTTATCCGCTTTCTGCGCTCTCAGGATCTGCACCCATGTGCAGAAGCGTCTTACACGCTGGTGCTTCAGATTAGATGCAGGGTATAGAATCTTAGTTGGTCGAAATTTCTGAAGTCCTCCCGTACGGTGTCTCTGATAAGCATGTCCTGGTTTCTAGACGTTGAATGAGAATTTTTACCTTATCTTCGTCTAATGTCTTTCCGCGCTATTTCGCTTCACCACGTAGCTAATCTCCTCTATGTGTTGCGATGTTTTGTCCTTGATAACTTCCGTGCCTAGAATTGCTTTCTCCATCTACGTGCATTCCTCTTTCCACAATACAGAGAGGACACCTCAGAGCCATGGTGATTTTTCAAAAAAAATAGTGCGTAAATATCACACCTGTGAGCAAGTTCTGTTGATTTCGTATACTCAGAAAAACAGAAATTGGCTTAGAGAAAACGTAGGTCAGTGTTGCATGGAAAAAATAATTTGTTCTGCTGTGCCGGAACAAATTGTGCAGCAAAGCCATAGTTTAGCTGTGATCGAAGGCTGCTCGTTTGCCAACTTCATTTGCTCACTCATGTGCAGCAAAATTCGTGTGAAACGTAAATTCAGTTCCGAACATCTGCGAATGCCTCTCCTGCCAGAATACTTGACACACACAAATGCTGGCTAAGAGGCTCGTTGAGCGCTCGAAGCTTTTTTTGTGCTTATTCACACCTACACGTTCCAACGGTTGTGCACTGCGGGATAATCACGCCCAACACTCAACTGTATGGCGTAAAGAGCAAAAGAAAGAAACCACAAGAAGGAAAGCCAGAGACACATGTTAAAAGGAAAAAGTGTTTTTGCTGCTATTATTTATATTAGATATCTATACATACTGTCAATCCCAGAAGGATTATAACGGGTGGACAATCTAAGGCAGTGATTAAGTGCAGACAATAGAAAGGAAAAAATAATAAGAAAAATTCAGAAAACAACAACAAAAAAGACATATAAGCACATTCGTCAAAGTACAATCATAATGGCACTTTACTTAAATAACAAGAAAGATCACATAGCACCATATTATGTTTGCGAGGCTATCAAGTCGCTTTCCACTAGTTTTGAGAAAGTGGCTAAGGATGTGCTACTGGTAATGGAGGGGGACAGGTTATTCCTTTCTCTGATCGCAAGCGGGAAGAACGAGAATTTAAAGGCATCTGTGTGAAATCTGTAAGGGACAAGCGTATGAGAGTATTTGTGGCGGGTAGTTCTAGCTGCGGATAGCTTTTTGTTGCGGGACTTGTCTATGTTTAGGTGACCATGTAAAAGTTGGTACATCAGCTTTAAGCGTGCCAATATCGCCCGGTTTTTTATGGTTAGTAAGTACAGCCTTCTTAAGCAACTCTGTAGGTGAATCTGTTCGGTTAAATTTGCTAAAGATGACCCTAAGCACTTTTCGTTGAACATCTTCGAGCTTTGCCCCGCCGCGGTGGTCTAGTGGCTAAGGCACTCGGCTGCTAACCCGCAGGGTGCGGGTTCGTATCCCGGCTGCGGCGGCTGCATTTCCGATGGAGGCGGAAATGTTGTAGGCCCGTGTGCTCAGATTTGGGTGCACGTTAAATAACCCCAGGTGGTCTAAATTTCCGGAGCCCTCCACTACGGCGTCTCTCATAATCATAGAGTGGTTTTGGGACGTTAAACCCCACATATCAATCAACATCTTCGAGCTTGCTGGTTAGGTTTGTTTTTGTGTACGGAAATCAGGCAGTGTTTGCGTACTCCAGAATGGGTCGTATAAGTGTAGTGTAGGCCAGTAAATTTGTATGTGGTGGTGCTTGCTGTGATCGCCTTTTTATAAATAACAGTCTTTTCAGCGCAGATGATGTCATGTAATGAATATGAGCGTCCCACCGTAGGTCGTGTGACAGATTGACCCCTAGATACTTATGTTTCGTGACTTTAGAAAGCGTAGCTGAATTTATGATGTAATTGAAATTGGATGGATGCTTTTTTCTAGTTATGAATAAGAGCACGGATTTTTTTCGTTGATGTTCATTTTCCAATCACTGCACCAGGCTGAAACTGCGTCGAGCGCTGTATTTAAGGCGATATGGTAATCTTGTGAGTAGATTTCCTTGTACAGGATGCAGTCATCTGCAAATAATCTGCATCCAACAATACCAGATGAAGGCAGATCGTGCACAAAAAGTAACAATAATACCGGCGCCAAAACCCTGCGAAAACTCTCTCTTCTGACACGAATAATCGCTACTAAACTTCTCGTCTCTAATTTCTACGTGAGGCCGTTTTCCGTCATCAACTGTGAAAATTGATTGGAAATAGCTATTTAATGCGCTTGCGGAATAAGCATTTTCTTCAGGCGTTTCTTGGTTCATTTTACGGACATTAGGATTCATGTATTGCCAAAATATTGTTGGGGAACTTTTTATGAACCGATGTAGAGTTTTTCAAAATAAGTAGACTTGGCTGCCCTCATTTTATTTTTCATGTCAGTTATACCTGCGCTCAGATTTTGTCGACTATAAATATTCGGTTTCTCTTTTAGATTTTTCCTCAAACGCTTCACCTTTCTTTTAGCATGTATAACGACACGTGTGACCCACGGATTCATCTTTCTGGTCTTCATTTTCTTCGATGGAACGTGGTTTTGTAAGCAATAGAGAACAATTTTTTTGAATTGATGCCACAACATTTCCATAGTCACAGTAGAGTCAGAGGCTAATTCTTGAAATGATATGAATTCGTTGAACAGTAAGTCATGTATTGCTACGTCATCAGCATTGCAAAAGTCTAGAAATGTTTCTTCTGCGTATGCAGGCGTTTTACTGTCCTTTATAGGTATCCTACAATAAGTTATTTTCTGCTCTGAAATGCCGTCTAATAGTTCTATCTTTGCTTCATGTACCGGAAAGTTGTCAGTGAGAAAAATTAAGCCCAGGACACTCGAGTTGTGTCCCTGTACACGCGTAGGATGCGTCACTACTTATGAAAGTTTTAAAGAAAGAAAGAAATCGTAAATTATTTTTGAGTGGGCACTGTGGTACTGCATTAATTGCCAGTTGAAGTCATGCAGATTAAAGTCCCCCACTAGAATAACTCTGGCATTAGATGCGTGACGCCGCATATACGTGTACAGGGCATCCATACACTCAAGGTTTCATGAAGGGGCGCGGTATGCACACCCGAGAACGATAACGTGGGTTGTGAATTTAGGTTTGCGAAATACAGCCTCTACGCCTTATACGTCTGAAAGTAGTGTGAAGGGGATTCTTTTACTTAAAAAGACAGCTACGCCGCCGCCTCGTGTTGGTCTATCTTTGCATATGATCGCGTAGTTTGGGGGTGTTAGCTCAGCATCTCCGATATCACTTGTTAGCCATGTTTCAGTAACGGCAAAGAAGTCGGGTTTGAGGCCGATAAGCAACGATTCTAAGGCATCAAATTTGTTCATGATGCTGCGCGCATTCACATTTGCGAAAGGTATTTCGTGTGTTGCCTTATTTGTCGAAGCCTTAACTCCTGAGGTTTGCGATGAACTTTTTTCGTTCCGCTTACTCAGGGTACTTCTGGCTTGGTCGTTAGGAAAATGAAAACCATGTACGTAATCAAGAGAACAAGTTGATGATTCGTTTGCTTCAGATGGCTGATATAAAGGTACTGGTTGGCGATACGAGAAGACAGGGGGATGAACATTTGAGATGTGTCAAGTGTTGTTGCGACTTGACAGTTGTTCAGCACTGTTCGATTCTGTGCCAACGTCATCGTTAACGAACAACTCATTGAAAACGCAACGAATACGGTAACCGCCCTTTTTTAAGTTCTTTTAAAATTGCAGTAGTTTGCGCCTTTTGTCGTGCACGGCCTCAGAAATGTCTTGTGCTACGCTTAGTGTTTCGTTTTTTCAGTTTGAAGCCCTTGCTCAAAATTGGTTTGACTTCTTTCTTGTTAAAAACTTTTGCATTGATTGGGCGCTCCTTATCTGCTGAAACCCGTCCCAGGCGGTGAGCTCTAGAAATAGACGAAACAGATATGCCAAAATGGTTTGAACAGAGCTCTTTTACGATTCTCTCAGAGGCCTCCCATTACTAGGAACCGTCAGTATCAGCGACTCCGTAAAAAAGTAAGTTAGACCGGCGGGAGTGGTTTTTCAAGTCGTCTATTTAGTCTTGAATTCTCGGAAGCTCTTTCTCATGCGTGGGGCCAAGCCCGGAATCGCTCCCTGTCACCTTTGACTGTAGTTCATCGATTGTTACTTGCATCTTGGAAATGTTTTCCGCATTCGTGGAGGAGTGCTGTGTCGACATTGACTGAAGTTTGTTCTCGAGCACGTCTACTCTTTGCGTCAAAGATTCGAAATATTTTTTTTAATGTGGCATGTAGGAGCAAAACCTGATTCACGGATTCGAGAAGGCTCACATTGTTAGCTTCAATACGTTGCACGCTATCAAAAACTGAATTAAGCTTCTCTTCCTGAGTTTTAGTCATAGGACCAGGATTTGTTTCGATGTCACCTCCCAGGAGCAGGAGGCGCCGAAGATGCAATGCACACTCACAAACTGCTTCAGGGAAGGGAAGCAACACAAGGAAAAGATCATCTGATCGGAAGCTGCCAGAGGGTGATTTGGAAAAGCAACCAACCTGCAGAGCGAAAATACAGATGCATAAGCCTTTCGTTGGTTCCGCCAACGCGCCTCCGCGCCTACAGAAGAGATACGGCTGGATGCTTGGTAATATCATTTCCAAACTTGATGACGTTGTCGCCGCGGCTGCGCATTGTTGATATTTCAGGGGGCGTTCCATGTGCTCGGACAGGTTCACGCGAGTTGTTGCCAACAGGCGCGGAGTTTCCAAGGGTGGAAAGTCGTCCGGAAGTCCAAACAACATGTTGTACAAACTGTTCATGTGAAATTTACCCTCGTTCTTGTGTTCCGAGCGGTCATTTTGCTGTGTCATTTGAGCGAGCTTACGGCTTTCCCTTCTTTTTTTGTTCGTCATCACATGGGCACATGCCAAATCAAACAAGACCCTGAAAAAGTTACAGCTTTTGAATCATATTTTCTGTATGAAATATTAAAATTAAGTAGGTTCGGACTCCTTATTTTTCATTCATCGAAAAATTTTAAGAATCAGTAGATTTCTTTATAAATCATGAGCAATGGCAACACTTCTTTCATTGAGTCAGCTATCTGGCTGTGGCAAAACGAGCAGGAAACAGGCATTACTTTGAGCGTTCATCATCAAGATCCGTAGCCAAGGGGGTTCGGCCTAGCCTGCCACCCACCACCCAAATTTTCGAGATTGGGGGGTTGTTTCACCAACAATGAAGAATGAGAGAACATGCTTTCTAAAATCATCCAGGTTTGAACACACCCCCTGTTTTCCCGCAAAAAACTTCTGGCTACAGGGCTGTCGTCATCAGTGTGGTCCATAACGCCATTTAATTCCACCTGCAGTATGCTTATATCTCACGTGTCAAGGTGTTTTGGCAGCAGGCTACCACTAAGACATGCTTTCAGTTTACATTAAAATTTCAAGGCAACAAAGCGGTTGTTTTGTCGAACCTGCCCCATGATTTAGCGAGGAGTCCCTAAAAACGTCGGGTAAGCAAGGCGCAATGGAATTCACTTTCACTGACAGCAGCGTAGATGTATGTGGGGCATGGCATGTGTGTTAATGAACATTGTAGATTGACGCTCTTGCTAACGAACAAGAGCTTCGATTCACCCAAAGAACAACACTTTTTTTTACTCCTGCCTGGTTTGCTAAGACATACTATGGATTCAATAGTACGGCACAAGTTCTTAGATGCCAGTTTAGAAATCAAGAGGCTACAGTCTGTAAGCTTTGTCGAGAACAATATATCATTGATAGTGCGAAATCAGGGCTTTTTCGGTTAATACAAGCAGTGTAAAAAAGAAGCCTGCATATTTACAAATAGCTGCATAACAGGCTTCACAAATAACTCTAAATGAATATTCTTTGTCGTCGTAGATAGACTACGCGGCCAGAAAATACCGGCCAGATGTTTTCACTTCAACTTTGACCATTGTGGACCATACCAAAAGGTAACGACATAGCAAGTAGCAGTTTTCTTTGTGCACTAGTTCATGAGAGAGTTTTCTCATTTTCAGTAATGACGGGCATAACTTTCAGGTGGTGCTGATTATGAAATAATTTATCGTTCTGGTTATAAACCTTGCATTTCATGAACTATCGATATATGTACACATAACGGCACTATAGATTAGACGAGTTGAAAAGATAACCACACCTAAATACCCTTCACGTCAAGAAAGAGTGCTACTGATATGCGCTTGCGACTTTTTTCTTGTTAAACAAATGTCGATAAGTCAAGGACGCAGTCAATGGAGGAGCGGCCCCGACGAAAGCCTGCCATGCAAGAAGGGTATTTGGTGTATCGTTCCAAGTACCACTCGAGACGAAATAGAATCATTCTTTCCATCACTTTTCCGAGGCAGCTTGCGAGGGCAATAGGGCGATACGCTGTCAAGTCCAATGGTGATTTTCCCGATTTCAAAAGTGGTAATAATCGATTTATTTTCCATTCTCGAGGAACACTGCCGCTGAGCCAGGAGTTGTTAAAACATGTTAAAAGTTCTTTTCTGGCTTTTTGTCCAAGGTGTCCCAACGCACAATAAGTAATACCATCAGGACCTGGCGATGACATGCGCTCAGAAGCGACTATAGTCAAGTTGAAAAGATAACCACACCTAAATATCATGCGTAGCCATGAACAAGGGTGCTTACACTGCAGCGATATTAGATATTGGACAAGGCATTTTTTTTCTTAGAGACTCTCTGGAGCACCTAGACGTGCTGCTGAATATTAAGTGCTGTATACTGATTTACCACAGAGAGACAGCAATGCTGCCTGGGAATTGACGTCCCAGATTAACCGTATGATTACGAGGACCGCCATAGTTTAGGGCTCCAGAAACTTGAACGATTTGTTGTTCTTCAATACGCAAAGGCATTGCCCAGTACACCGCACTGAAGCATTTGACTCACCGAAATGCGGCCGCCGCGGGCGCGACCAAACCGCGGCTTTCGGGCCAGCAGCCGAGTACCGTAACAAGCACACCACCTCGGCAGTCATGCACCTAGATCATCGGCCTCAAACTCACCTCAGCTAGCGGGCTGCCGTGACAAAATGAACACCTTAGGGTCCAGTTTGGATAAAAACAGCGAGAGGGAGGGGGGGAGGATACGTACGTGTCAGCTAACGCTGCCATTTGAAAAAAAAACGCATTGCCCAAGGCTAAAAGCAGTGCGAAATCCGCAAGATACACCAAATAGAATTCACAATAAAGTAGTTTTGCGAGTAGTTCATATGTTCGCTCCCTTCTTGTGTGCCATGTGGTTTCTCGCGCTTTTTTTATTTTTAAGATACAACCAACTTTCACAGCTTTTTCCACTTTTGATGTTTTCTGGACCTTACAATTCTGAGGAAGACTTCCTTTGGCATCAGGAGTAGGGAATCATATCGGTAGTTATGTTCAGAGAAACCTAATTATGACTGCCGAGTGCGAAGTGTCGTTTTTTTGTTCCGTGGTTATGCTTCAACGCATGGTTACCAAGACTGGTGTCTCACACATACGAAAAAAACTGCTCGAGTCCCTTCTCTGTCCCCTTATAAAAACTTAACTAACTGCTACTATTTCAATTGGTCAGTAAATAACGCAAGTGTGCTTGAACCGGGTCACAAACATTTTATTTTTATACGAAGTCGTGGGCCGCAAGCAAAGTATCTACAGGCCGCATGCTTGAGACTTCAGACCTGGCAAGTATTACCCGCATCTTAACCACTAAAATTAATAAATGGTATGCATGAGCAAGGAAATTTGACAATTTGAAACCATGATTGAGGCCCTGCGTTCTGCTTTGGTCTATAAACCACCGAGCTTACATATTAATAGCAATATCCTGAGGCCATCACATTTTTGTGCTGCGCAGAAGATAGTAACCTTGTAAGTTCCAAGAGGGAATAAACGGATCTGGCTTCCGGAAGCGTGCGTGGGTAGCTTGCAGTCGTAAGACTACGATATAGAGCACAAAGTTTGACGATACATTTATGGACGTGCCTATCATTGTAGCCCATCATGCACTACCAACTTCAGAGATCGTGGCATTGTCGCAGTTCAGTATAAATTGTCAATGCTTGTTTTCGTGAAGCTCAGACGCATACTCGTAACTTTTACAGGGCACCACAGTATTTATTGGTATTTTGCATATCTTTCCTAATTGTTTACTATGCTCTACACAATTTCCAGCGTTGTCATAAGAGTGACGCTTCTAATCTTCCCGGTACAAATAGAGATTGTGTCCGTGCATGCGTCTGAATTTCACTCTCAGCCGATCGAGCTTTAGTGAACATTAGTGTTGCGCGTTCTTGAAGGTGAATTGCCCCTCATGGACAGTTTTTCGTATCATCACCGACAGAGGTACTGGTTGCATCTAGGTGCACTTCTTACGCGCTGAGAGTGTGAATCACTGTAAGCAGCGTCTGTGCATCGTACTGCAGTACAGCACGATGGCTTCCTTGTCGCGGCTTGAAGTCGAAGCTTAAATACTTCTCGTTTAACTTGCCGAAACCACCAACAGTCGAAATTATGTTACAACTCTGCAAACCGCTGGTCTTTTGTTATTCCAAAGCAAGTGGAACCGAGCTGTCGCTCAACAAACTTGACTCCACGGCACTCAGCTGCAGCGTTTTTTTTTGGGGGGGGGGGCGTGGTTGGTATATAGATAAAGTGAGCTGAGCCAACACATCAGGGTCTTGCCAAAATCAGTGCTACGCTACATGCGTTTTCACATGCCATCGTATCGTTAACCGGGCTCACAGACCATGAGTACATGAATGGTCTTGTAAAGCGTTTGCCTGGAACAATCTTAAGGGCTACCACTGTCCCATCAGTCTCAGTAGAGAGCTGCCCTACTTCTCTGCCCTAAGTGACCTCATTTTGGCGTTCAATTCAATCATGGCTTGTAGCACGTCTGAGGTTAATAAGTTTTCTTCTTTCTCCAGGCTATAACCTTTTGTTTGAGCCGTCCTATTTAGGGCATTTACCATTTGAATTGCTGAAGCTCTAACGCTAGCAAAATAACCGGTCTACTGGAGAGTGCATAACTGGGTTGCTTTGTACATTATCAGGACTCGAACAGGTATCATATCATTGCATGGATGAAGATTCGCCCTTCACCGTACTTTCATTTGACATTGCAGGGCTTATCCCGTAGACCTATTTGTTGCGATTGGATACACAGCTTATAGTGACTATGGGAAGAAGGACTGTCGAATAGTGCCACCAATCCTTCATTCTACACAACTACTGGAGCCTGCTCTTTTGGACAAAGCATACCCCGTTCGTTTGGTAAGTCGCTAAAGCAGCTTCTTTCGTCAGTATCACCATGACCTCCGTGATTAACTCCGGCAGTAAATACGTAAATGCGTAACCATATTACGTAACCGTAATGTTGTAGTTGGTCAGTATTTTCTCACTGGCCATATCAATATTCTATTCACGACTCTATCCGCGTGAATAGAGTCGACTCCAGGCATAACTCTATTTTATTCATACTGCCCACTGATCTTGGCTATGTCATTCTCTGAAAATGTGGAAGTACAGTTACAGTGAGCATTCGACAAATGTGGAAAGCACGAAAGGACACCGGCATCAAAATTGATCGCTTAAAAAACCCCAGTCCCGCCAAAGAAATAAATAATATTGAGCTAGTGTCCTGTAGTGGCCATAAAATTGCTACTTTCGAAGAGCCGTGTCACAATATCAATCGCACGTAGGCGCTTCCTAACTTCTTGTATGGCAGCCTATAGCACGTCTTTGGAGCCGCACTGAATTGGCTGCCGTGAAAGTGCCTTCTTCATTGCGCCCCACACATTCTCACATACATTCATTTCGGCGCTTTGAGGAGGTCACTCCAACTACATCACTCCCAGCTGTTCCCGCAAGCCTGTTGTTGATTTGGTCATGTGGATGGGACTGCGGTCCTGTTGGAAGATGTACAACACGTCAGGAAATGGTCCGTCGAGAGCATACACTCTTAAAAAAGGTAGTGCTGCTTACTAACTTTGAGGAAGCAAATTGCTGTCACAACATTCACTACCTAAGTAGTAACTGCAGGTAGTAAATGGCAAGGTAGTAAAGTTACTACCATGTCATTTATTAGCGGTAGTTACTACCTACCAGAAGGTAGTAACATCTAGTCAGTAAATGTACTACTATGATGGTTACTAGCTCCTGTTACTACTTAGTAAAATGTCGTAAACTAAGCTAGTAATATTACTACCATGATGGTAACTAGTTCGTTACTACATAAAAAAAGGTAGTAATATAAGCTTGTAAGTTTACTACAAAGAAGGTTACTAGGTTTGTTACTATACATGCAGGGAGGTAGAATATGTAAATAAACTTTCACAGTCAATGTTTACTATTTGCCGAGTAGGGATGCAAACTAGTGAAAACACTTGGAACCATTACTCAAAATCATGAACTATATAGGTCATGAAGTAGAGTAATATTGACAAATCGTATAATAAAACAAAAAACTGCATGTTGGTATATATAAAGAACATGCATCAGCTTAAGTCACAGAAATATAGGTTGGACAAAAAATATGAGTGGCGACTCATTTCATAGCAATTAAGTATTAAATGCTTAGCATGGCAGTAAAAACAAAAATACAGATTTTCAATGAAGCATTAATAAAAGGGACTCTTTCAGGCACCTCAATCGTTCGGCAGATTTTTTTTCTATAGCTGTGATCAACCGCTTCATTTGTGCCGATGTGAATGCACATCTTAGCCCGCAGAAGTGTTCCAGCGCAGTGAATGTGTTTTGGTTTTACGGTGCATGTTGCACATTAAATGTATAATATATCTGCACAAGGGCTGTCACACCAGAATTGACATCCAGGACCTCCACAGACAAGTTTTCAAACTCTGCGGCAATCTCCACTGCAATTCGAAGCTCTTTGTCTTTCAGGTCCCATGAGGTCAAGGCATTCTGTAATTAAAAGCAAATAAGCAAATGATGAACATCAGCATGACTGAATATTGGCGTGAATGAATATCAACAGATTGAATATTCGATTCAGTTAAACTTCCTCCCCTTCTACTGCTAAAAACTTCATGAGTTTGGTGGTTTTATGATTATAAAGCACACTATTCTGGATACTTGACCTTAATATTTAACAATAGTTATCAACTTGCACCTGAAGCTCATTGGTGCTGCAAAATCTTTTATTTCGTATTACTATACATATATATATAACATTCCTTATTCATGTTCCAAATTTTTGTAACTTCAGTACCTTTTGTTGATTTCCTTAATATTCTTACTGACATCTATGTTCCCACTTCTGCTTGGGCCCGAACAAGGCCTGAAGCATTTTTAAATATATAAAAAATGAAGTATGCAGGTGCTCTTGCGTTTCACCCACATCAAGATGTTGCTGCTGTGCCTATGAACGCACATCGTGGTTCCCTTGCCATGCCTCCTCTGTTTGCAACCTGCCTATTTTCCATTGACTTCAAAGCTTCAAGTTTATGCAAAAATACTTTCCTTCTTGATGTAACGCCTGAAAATAGTGCCTAGAAACGGGGACACAAGAAAAGGACACACAACGCAGGCGCTAACTTCCAAAATAATGTTTATTACCACCACACGCTGGGCTATGTCACCAGAAAAATAACGCCACGTGACATGTATTGATTGATTGATTGATTGATTTGTGGGGTTTAACGTCCCAAAACCACCATATGATTATGAGAGACGCCGTAGTGGAGGGCTCCGGAAATTTTGACCACCTGGGGTTCTTTAACGTCACGTGACATGTATGATGAGCACGAAAAAAAAATTAGTACACACACACACACACACACACATATATATATATAAATATATATATATATATATATATATATATATATATATATATATATATATATATATATAGATGATCAGAGTTTCTTCCGGCTACCGTAATAAATGTTATACACTTCGAGAATAGTGCAGTATAGGAAACAAAACAATAAAATATTTATTTATTCCTAACGGTTTCGGCTGGTGGACCAGCCTTCTTCCGAAGAAGGCTGGTCCACCAGCCGAAACTGTTAGGAATAAATAAATATTTTATTGTTTTGTTTCCTATACTGCACTATTCTCGAAGTGTATAATATATATATATATATATATATATATATATATATATATATATATATATATAGTGTGTGTGTGTGTGTGTGTCTGTCTGTCTGTGTGTGTGTGAGAGAGAGAGAGAGAGAGAAAAAACGCTGCGATGAATGAGAGACGTGGCCTGGCTCATACGCCATGTTTATTCGTTTCTCACTACTTCCTTCTCAGCTTCCACAACCGTCGCTACCTTCTTACGTTACAGGATTCCCCCTGCGCCCGAAAGAATGCGCGCATCAAATATTACAATACATGATGAACAAGCGATAATAGAGCACAAAAAATATCCACATGACCTGTAGTTCCACATTACATTGAAGTTCCGTAAGGTCGCACAAAGAATTCACAGGAGAGGGCAGCAATCCGGGGTTATCAAGTACGGCTCTGGTGGGCGAGGCTGGCTGGCACGCTCTGGATAACATGAGAATGCTTTCAGCATTGAAACAGATGGAAACGCAGCCGGCGTTCTTGCGAGGAGTAAACGAGGTTGGAACGCCTTGCAGGATCGACAGTTTTGTTGGCGTCGCATTTTTCGTCGTGAGTGATACAAACGCCGTGCATGCAGTTTGCGTGCCCGTTGATCGTGGCTGATTGGGCACTACCTGTGTTTCTGCAGAGTACAAGCGGTTGTTTTGTGGCGTTTAGGAAGTTTTCTATGGCGATGGCGCAGGTGTTCAGACCAAAGACGCAATCTTGAACGCTGGTGCAGAAAAGTTTCTTAGCTTTTCTTTCTGTGAAAATGGCTCAAATGGGAAATCAGTCTCTTCTGTAGAGGTCATTGTTCACGACATTCCTAAGCCGCAAGTGTGCTTGCGATATGGGTTTAGTTCTTTGTTTTCTTTGCTGGTGTGGCCATTTTAGCTATTGAGCATTTCCCTGCTGCTTTTGTTGGCATTGCTGATGTTGCACTATCTGACGAGGTGAACTTCCCGCTTTTTTTGTAGGTTGATGTGACCAGAAAATAGTTGACACTAGTTTGGGTGTCGCGATTCATGTCAGGAAATGAAGATAGTGCGCCAGAATTGACAGAAAAGTCTGCTGAAGCCCTAGCAACGACATTCTTAATGGACGTTCCCGGCACAGGGCAGGGCTTGAAAGTTGATGCTTCCGAGCCTGATGTGTTGGTTGGGCTCTCAGGTGGCTGGGAACTTAACGGTGACACTGCGAAAGAATTGGTTTGGTCAGATTCTACTTGGGGCTGTTTCTCTGTGTCCGCAACTCTGTAGCAAAGCTGTTCTGACGCATGAATGTGGACAGTTGACCCAGGGCTTGGCTGAGTATATTTGGAGTTCCGCAGCTCTATTCCGACCGTAGTGGGCGTGTGAGCGACGAAAGAACCAAGTGATGAAAAACAAGGAGGTGGGCCAAGTGTGCAAGATGGGGAGTAGGCTGCTCCAATGCGTGAAGACCGATTTTCACTCTTCGAGTCGTCATGATGTTGTTTGGTATTTTCCCCATGCGTCAGCCGGTCTACCGGGAACAAGGCGTCCTTATGACACGAATAGCGCATATTAGGAGCCTCAGAAGAACTGCATGGTAGAAAGCCAGGTGGTGAATCATGTATGCGAGACGAAGTATGCTGGGCAGCAGTAGGGTGAGCAACGTCTCGTGTCATATATTGGAGGGACGATTTTGAAAATGCGAATTTTCCTGCAGAAGAGAAACCTGATGGAAAGTCATGTTTTTTTAAGGTAAGAGCGGAAACTGTGGCGACTCAGTGCGATTCTCTCCACATGATTGGTAATAAGGTAATCCTTATTGTACTCGTTAAAATGGACGATCATCTCTTCTTTGATCTTCTGACACAATTCGTCGTTGTCGAAGATGTGGAATAAGGTAAAATTTGAATGCCTCACCAGTCACGTAGTCACTGAAGTTTGTAAACATCTCCCGTTCCGACCATGATGCAGCGGTAGCGTGGAGCTCAAACTGGTCAAACCACTCCTGTACAGGTCCATCGTCCGCTGCTCCGGTGTACTTGGGGATACGAAGGTCAGTCGACGGTTCTGTCATTATGCCGGTAACTGCATGTGCCTGAGATCACCTCTTCTGTGTTCGATATTCAGTTGAGGCGCATTGCCGGTGGCTTCGTGAATGATATGAGGCGGATGAGCGGCGGCATGTCTTCATCCTGTCGACTCGTGGGACGCTAAGATGAATGGGAGACGTGGCCTGCTCATACGTCATGTTTATTCCTTTCTCACTTCTTCCTTTTAAGCTTCTACCAATCATCGCTACCTTCTTACAATATATATATATATTGTAGATAAGCCGCCGAACACTGAAATGGGTCGAACTCTCAAGTGCTTTTTAGTGGGTCTACCCAACAAGGACGCCGCTCGCGCTGAGAGCCCGTGCTTGGCTGTGACTGTCGCCATTGTATATTCTCGCTCGGCTAAGAAACGCTTTAACGATTTGGTGGAGAGTGCTGCGATCCACGTATATGATTTTGGAGCTACGATCACGTACCCTGCCATCTGCTATGTACCACGACGCTTCTCAGCAAACGCCTCCTCCAATGACACCCCCTTGTCCCGGTGGCCCCAGAATCCGCGATCCACCCATCTTCACTGGCGCTGATGGACACTGACGTGGAGGACTGGCTCGCCATTTACGAGCGCGTGAGCGTCCCCAACAAATGGGACGAGTACGGCAAGCTGACCAACTTGGTGTTCTACCTTACGGGTGTTGCCAGTTTGTAGCACAACATTCACGCATCCTAATTTGCCACCTGGTCCGATTTTAAGACCGCAATCATGAACGTCTTCAGCCGCCCTGCTGTTCGCTTGCTGCAAGCCGAGCAGCGCTTACGTGAACGTGCTCAGGAGGCTGGTGAGTCATTCACCAGCTATATTGAAGACGTTCTGGACCTATGGAACAAATCTAATCCCTCCATGTCGGAGTATGACGAGATCCGAAACATCATGAAAGGCATTGATGATGATGCCTTCACGATGCTGCTCGCCAAAAACCCCGGCACAGTGGCTTAGGTCTTAACAATGTGCCAGAGCTACGAGGAGCTCCGCCGGCAGCGTTCGATGACCCGACGCTCCCCACCACGAGCTGCTACGCTTGCTGGCTTGGAGGCCAGTTGTGACCAAGTAGCGTTGATGGCAGACCTAAAGTCCTTCATCCGTGAGGAAATTGCGCGTCAGTTCTCGCTCCTGCCCTTTGCCCACCAACCGACTTTTCAACAATCGCCTACTACCCTTCTCCCTCCCATCCGTCGAGCGATTGAACATGAAATAGCGGAGGTAATGCCTGCGTACCACCCCCACAGCCTCCGGCTCCTGCGCCCCTGAGCAGAGTGGAACCACTCGACGACGCACAAGTCCTGGACGTACCCGATGACACGCGCGGTCCCAGGTCGTGTACCATCAATGCTGTTTCCACTTCTGATTCGTCATCTGCTGATGTATTTGGCCCCTCCATCGCTGACAAACTTATGGCCATACAGCGTTCCCAACTTCTGGACCTGTTGCAAGAATATCGTTCTTCTTTCGATGTCGGGCGAAGTTCTCTTGGTCGCTCGTCTGTTGTTACGCATCGCATCGACACTGGTGCCCATCCACCTTTACGGCAACGTCCATATCGCGTGTCACCTGCTGAACGTCGAGTAATTAATGATCAGGTTGACCATATGCTCCGACGCGACGTTATTCGGCCCTCGGACAGTCCATGGGCGTCTCCTGTTGTTCTTGTTGCGAAGAAAGACGGTTCTGTGCGGTTCTGTGTGGACTACAGACGGCTCAATAAGATCACTCGCAAGAATTTTTATCCACTGCCACGCATCGATGACGTGATTGACAGCCTTCATGGAGCCGATTTTTTTTCTTTTCTCGATCTGCGCTCGGGATACTGGCAAGTACCCATGGCTGACGACGCTCGACCAAAGACCGCCTTCGTCACGCCAGACGGCTTGTACGAGTTCAACGTCATGCCGTTTTGTCTATGTAATGCATCTGCGACCTTTGAGCGCATGATGCACATCGTTCTGCGCAACTTGAAAAGGTACACGTGCTTGTGTTACCTCGACGATGTCATTGTCTTTGCTCCGGATTTCTCCACGCATCTCCAACGTCTGAAAGAAGTTTTCGCACATGTGAGCAATGCCGGCTTGCAACTAAATCTGAAAAAGTGCCGCTTTGCAGCACGGCAACTCACCATACTGGGGTACGTCGTGTCCAAAGACGGCATTCATCCTGATCCTGCCAAGCTTCAGGCCGTGGCCGAATTCCCCAAACCTGCATCTGTCAAAGAACTGCGTAGTTTCGTGGGCCTGCGCTCATACTTCCGACGCTTCATACCAAACTTTGCCACGATCATATCACCGCTGACGAAGCTCCTTGGAATTAACGGGCCCCTCAATTCGTGGTCATCCGAGTGCGACGACGCGTTCGCGAAGCTCCGCCATTTGTTGACGTCGCCTCCCATTCTACGCCACTACGATCCTACAGCCCCAACAGAGGCGCACACGGACGCCAGCGGTGTAGGCCTCGGCGCTGTCCTGGCGCAGCGAAAACCCAGATTCCTTGAATATGTCGTAGCATATGCAAGCCGTACACTCACGAGAGCCGAGACAAACTACACCGTCTCGGAGAAAGAGTGCCTCGCGATCGCCTGGGCTCTTACAAATTGATACAGCGGCCCTGTCTGTCCTACATAATGAAGGCCACAAGATAAAAGAATGTGGTTGGTAAAGGTGGTAAAGAGGGGCATCGCTTTCACCTGCCTTAAATCCGCTCTAGAAAAATCGTCCAGGCATACGTTGGGCTCTGGTTTTGCTAAGCAAGTTGCAAGACTAGAGGAAGCAGGGTTCCCCCCTAACATAATTGTGGCTGTTTGCGATAAGTTAATTGGTGGTCTAAAAGGACGTGCAGCTAGGAAAATCAATCGGGAAAAAATGAAGTTCGCAGTAATTCCTTATATGCATAAACTGGCACTTGGGTTAAAAATGTTGGTTCCCGCTACGGAGTTGATGTGGTTTTTAGGGCACCCAATAAATTGGGAAAGATATGTGCTTTGGTGTCAAATCAGCTAGACAAGAAGGACAGGCCAGATGTAAAGAACTGTGCCGTAAACCATAGATATAAGTATGTGCCTTGTGCTGTGGGGGTGGTGTACCGCATTCTTTTATCTTGTGGCTCTTACAAAGCTTCGACCTTATTTGTATGCTTGCCCATTCGATGTCGTCACCGACCATCATGCACTATGCTGGCTTTCATCATTGAAGGATCCCTCAGGCCGTCTCGCCCGTTGGGCTCTTCGCTTACAAGACTACGACATCCGTGTGCTGTACCGCAACGGACGCCAGCATGCTGACGCTGATGCCCTCTCACGCTCCCCTCTACATCAAGACGGCGTGCCCTGCTCAGTAACCTCAATTGCTGTATCTGCCATCGATGTTGACATCCTCGCTACCGAATAGCGAAAGGATAGTTGGATCGCCCCGCTGATCGACTTCTTCTCTGATCCGTCCGCAACACCATCCACGCGTGCCTTGCGTCGTCGAGCTCACCATTTCGCCATCCGTGACAGCCTCCTACACTGAAGCAATTACGACTCTGATGGCAGGCAATGGTTACTCGTCATACCCCGCAGTCTGCGGTTGGAGATATGTGAATCTTTCCATTCTGATCCGCAATGTGCGCACTCTGGGGTAATCAAAACTTAGCCACCGCATTCAACAACGCTACTTCCGGCGCGGGATGTACCGCTATGTGCAGCAGTTCGTTCGCTCTTGCCTCACTTGCCAACGCCGTAAACCGTCAGCACACATGTCGCACGCCGGTCTGCAACCGTTACCTTGCCCTGACCGCCCCTTTTGGCGCGTAGGTATCGATTTGTATGAACCCCTTCCTCTGACGTCGGCTGGTAACCGCTGGGCCATCGTTGTCGTTGACCATTTAACGCGATACGCTGAAACCGCCGCTCTCCCTGCGGCTACTGTGCGCGATGTTGCGTCCTTCCTGCTGCATCGATTCATACTGCGCCACGGACCACCTCAAGAGCTTCTCAGCGATCGAGGCCGTGTCTTCTCGTCGGAAGTCGTCGAAGCCATTCCGACGGAGTGCCATTCTGTCCACCGCAAAACTACTGCTTACCACCCACAGACGAATGGCCTCACCGAACGCTTTAACCGCACCCTCGGTGACATGCTTTCTATGTACGTCACTTCCAATCACACTAATTGGGATAATATACTGCCCTTCGTCACCTACGCCTACAGAGCACGACTGGTTTTTCACCTTTCTACTTGCTGTACGGAAGGCACTCGTCGCACACCATGGACACGATCTCCCATACACGCTGGATCCATCTGAGTGTACACCTATTTCCGAGACAGCCAGGCTTGCTGAAGAGTGTCGCGAGCTTGCCAAGACTTTTACGACGCAAGAGCAAGAGCAGCAGAAGAGTATTCGTGATGGCTCCACCACTTCTGAGCCCACGTTCCTTCCTTGTGCGTTTGTATGGTTCTCGATCCCGACCTCTGTAGCTGGCCTCTCTTCCAAACTACGTCCCAAATACGAAGGTCCCTACCGTGTCATCGAGCGCACCTCACCCGTCAACTATCTGATCGAACCCGTTGAACAATATTCGGACATGCGCCGCCGTGGGTGAGACATCGTCAACGTGGAGCGCCTGAAGGCTTATTATGACCCGCTCATAGTAACAAGCTGTTAGGTCGCCAGGCGGCTCCCTCTTCGACCCCGGAGTAATTGAAGAGAAGCCGCCGAACACTGAAATGGGTCGAACTCTCAAGTGCTTTCTAATGGGTCTACCCAACAATGACGCCGCCGCTTGCGCTGAGAGCCCGTGCTTGGCTGTGACTGTAGCTATTGTATATTCTCGCTCGTTGCCGGCTAATAAACGCCTTCACTATATATATATATATATATATATATATATATATATATATATATATATATATATATATAGCAAAAATACACGAGCAAAAAGACACGAGCGTGTATCTTTAAACGAAGCGCTAACACACACTTCTTCTTTGTTCTCTTTTCCCTTTTCAGCTCGCTAGGGCTTGCCGGCTCAAAACTCTAGGTGGCATTATTCCCCCTCCCATCAGAGCATCGACTCGATGCTCATACACAAGGTGACAGCAGGGCTCATATGGGAATAAAAAGAAAGGGAGAAACAATACTTATAGTACACAGGGCATATGCAGGTGCAAAAAAAGGAAAAATGTCTGTGGTTGGTCACAACAAAAAAAACAATAATACAGTTCAAAGTTCATTCGAGACCCTTGAAAAACAAAAAAGAAATATTTGCTGCCCTGGCACAATAAGGCGAGTATTACTGCGTAAAATAAGGTTTTAAGCAGACGACATGCACAATCTCTGTTCGTGGTGAGTGGCGCTGGGTCGTTGCCGAGCCTACGTCTGGAATGACTTCGTAGTTGACCTCGTTCAACCGCCGTAATACTTTGTAGGGTCCGAAGTACTTGCTCAGGAGTTTCTCGCTGAGACCTCGCCGTCTAACAGGAGTCCAAACCCACACTTGGTCGCCAGGTTGATAGGTAACTGGTTGATGGTGGATGTTGTACCTTCGGGAGTCTTTACATTGCTGCGATCTTATGTGCACGCGGGCTAGTTGACGTGCTTCCTCTGCTCGCTGAATGTAATCCTCGACATCAGGAGTTAGCAGCTCGTGCTGGTCGATGTCACAAGGAATCATAGCGTCTAGCATGGTTTGTACGTCTCGACCGTAAACGAGGCGGAAGAGTGCGAACCTTGTCGTTTCCTGGGTTGTGGTATTATACGCAAACGTTACGTATGGCAGGATCTCGTCCCACGTTTTATGCTGCACATCCACGTACATAGAAACCATGTCAGCCAGTGTTTTGTTTAGACATTCTGCCAAGCCGTTACTCTGGGGGTGGTATGCGGTTTTCTTACGGTGGTTCGTGTAACTGAGTTTGAAGATGTTGTCCAACAGTTTTGCCGTAAACGCTGTCCCTCGATCAGTGATGATAACTGACGGGGTGCCGTGACGAAGCTTTGTGTGGTGCATAAAAAACTGGGCGACTTCAGATGCTGTAACGCGTGGCAGTGGCTTCGTTTCAGCGTAACGCATCAAATAATCAGTTGCGACGATGATCCACTTGTTTCCAGAGTGAGACAAAGGAAACGGTCCAAGAAGGTCCATTCTAACTTGGTCAAACGGCGTACGCGGTGGGTCAATCGGTTGTAGGAGGCCTGCAGGCTTTACAGGTGGTGACTTGCGACGCTGACATTCGTGGCATCCTTTCACGTAGCGTTTCACACGAGCTGCAAGTTTTGGCCAGAAGTATAGCTGTTGTACCCGGTCGAGCGTCCGTGAGTATCCCAGATGGCCGGATGTCGGCTCATCGTGGCAGGATAATAGGATATCATCACGAAGGTCTTGAGGAACGACTAGAAGATAAGATTTGCTGCCGGTACCGGTGTTTTTCTTGTATAATATGCCGTTTCGTAAGCAAAATGACGGCCACGTACGGGAAAGTTGTCGAGGAACCGACACGGTGCTGCCTTCTAAATGGTCGATGATGGGCCTCAACTCGGGGTCCGCGCGTTGCTTACTGATGAGGTCCGACCCACTGAGAGTCCCCAGGAAGGCACTGTCGTCTTCTACAGCTGTATGGTCGGATTCTAGAGGTGCTCGTGATAGCGTGTCGGCGTCTTCATGCTTTCTACCCGACTTGTATACGATGGTGACATCAAACTCCTGAAGTCGCAGACTCCATCGTGCTAATCGCCCACAGGGGTCTCGGAGGTTCGCCAACCAACACAAATCGTGGTGATCCGTCACAACTTTAAATGGGCGCCCATAGAGATAAGTCCTGAACTTTGTAATCGCCAATATTACCGCGAGACATTCCTTCTCTGACGTTGAATAGTTGGTTTCGGCACGTGATAAAGTGCGGCTCGCATAGGCGATCACACGTTCGGTCCCATCTTGTGTTTGCACCAAGATAGCTCCGAGGCCAATGTTGCTTGCGTCAGTGCGCACCTCTGTGTCAGCGTCCTCATAGAAATGACCGAGCACAGGAGGGGAAGACAATCGATGTTGAAGTTCCGCAAAGGCAGTCTCTTGTTCGTCAGTCCACAGAAATGGGGTGTCGTCACGCGTAAGTCTGATGAGTGGCTCCACCATCTTAGACAAGTTTTCAATAAAGCGGCGATAGTATGCGCAGCGCAGAGCCCCAGAAATCGTCGAAGACTTTTCTTGTCTGTCGGAGCTGGAAAAGTGGCCACAGCGGCAGTCTTCTCGGAATCGGGCTGAATGCCTGCAGCGCTCACAACATGACCCAAGAACTTCAGTTCTTTGTAGCCAAAATGGCACTTCTCAGGCTTGAGGGTAAGGTCAGCGGAACGTATAGCTTCAAGAACGCTCCGAATGCGATGAAGGTGCTCGTCAAACGTTTTTGAAAAGACAACGACATCATCTAGATAAACGAGGTAACTTTTCGACTTGAGGTCAGCGAGAACGGTATCCATCATTCGTTGGAATGAGGCCGGAGCAGAACAGAGACTGAATGGGAGCACTCGGAATTCATACAGACCGTCAGGAGTTACAAAAACAGTTTTTTCGCGGTCACGTTCATCAACTTCAATTTGCCAGTAACAACTTTTGAGGTCGATTGAGGAAAAGTACTTTACTCGCCTCAGCCTGTCAAGAGAATCATCCACTCGAGGCAACGGGTACACGTCTTTCTTTGTGACGTTATTCAGCTTCCTATAATCGACAAAAAAGCGAAGTGTACCATCCTTCTTTTTTACAAGGACCACTGGCGATGACCAAGGGCTGCTTGATGGCTGTATTACACCGTCTTGAAGCACTTCCTTCACTTGCTTTTCAATCACGCGTCGTTCAGTTGGTGAAACTCGGTAAGGCTGTTACCGTATAGGGTGCGCGTCGCCGTAGGTGATAATACGGTGTTTGATAATCGATGTCTGACGGATCCTTGATAAACGAGCAAAACAGGCGTGCAATTCTATCAACAAGTCGTTAAGCCTTCGTTTGTTTTCGTCAGAAAGCGTTGGATTTACGTCGATACACTGAAGAGGTGCTTCGGCATTATCGGTCGCCTCGGAAGCAAAACACTCAGTCACATTGGTTACTGGGTAGGCATAGGCGATGACAGTACCAGTGAAGAGGTGTCGGCGCTCGTAGCTGAAGTTTGTAACAAGAACTTCGCAGTGGCCAGCCTGGAGGTCTACTAGGCTTCGTGCTACGCAGATACCCTGGGAAAAGAGTAAGGATCGATTGCTCTCCGCCACCATTTCAACGTGTGCTGATTCATTACACGCCACTCGAACCATAACACTTGAGTGCGGTGGTATCATCACATCATCGTATATTGCACGCAGACATACTCGATCGTGGCTGGGATTTTGCTCTGGTCTGGCGCTTTTTGTTGAAAATGTGACGAGGCGTTGTCGAATGTCGATGATAGCACCATGCTCCATCAGGAAGTCCATGCCAATGATCAGGTCTCGAGAACACTGACGAAAAACGCTCAAGCTGACAACAAAAGTAGAATCACGAATCTGTATTCGTGCTGTGCAAACGCCCAGTGGCGTGACGGTGTGCCCGCCAGCAGTACGAATTGGCCTGAGGTTCCAAGGCATCGTGACTTTCTTCAGGAGAGCAGCCTGTTTTTCACTTATTATGGAAAAATCCGCACCCGTGTCAACTAAAGCACTTACTTTGCGACCGTCGAGAAGCACTGGAATGTCTAACGAAATCTTTGCGGAACCATCTGGTGTCGTCGTCGTCGGGGTATCGTCAGTTTGCGGAAGCGTCGGTAGGAGGTCTTGAGTTTGTCCAGTATGAGCGGCCTCGCCCCCGAAGGTCGCTGTGGTTAGTTGTCCCGGCGTGGACTGGGTGACCGACCCTGCGCCACGCTCGAACGGGTACGGCGATTAGGAGAAAATCGTCGCGGTGACGGGGAGCGTGACTGGTGCGAGGACAACGAAGTTCCGCGCTGCTGAGCCACATATTCTTCAATTTCAGGTGGCCGCTGACCGAACCTGGGTGGCGGTGAGTTCGTCGAAAATCCGCGTAGTCCAAGTTGCCGGTAAGAACAGTGTCGGTAAAGATGCCCAGCTTCGCCACAGTGGAAGCAGAGAGGAGGTCTATCTGGCGCACGCCAGACGTCTGATTTCCGCGAAATCAGGCGAGGTGCGCTGTAATATGGCGCCGCATGGACCGTCTGCAGCATGGCTGGGGCCACGGTGGAATGCGGGATTGCGGGTGCAACAGGTTGCCGAAAAGCTTGAGCATACGACATGCGGGGGAAGTCACTGGGTGGTTGATAATCCCGCATGAAAGGAGGTTCTCGTAAGGCATGCTGGACTTCATCTCGGACAACGGTGGACAACAAAGAGATAGTGGGCTGCGAGGGTACAGACAGCTTCTGGAGTTCTTCGCGGACGACTGAACGTATGATCTCTCGGAAAAAATTCATTGACCACCGAAAGCTCCCAAGTAGTCCGTAGTTGAAGCGTTGACGTGCCGTTCGTATGACGGGGCCCGGTGCCTAGGAGTGCTTTCGATGGTGACGGCTTCTCTGAGAAATTTGGGCACAGTCTTGGGAGGACTGCGCACAAGCCCACCGAAAAGCTGTTCTTTCACCCCGCGCATGAGGTACCGTACCTTCTTTTCTTCTGGCATGCCGGGGTCAGCTCGGTGGAAAAGACACGTCATGTCCTCGACATACATCGCAACCCCTTCATTCGGCAGTTGTATGCGGGACTGCAGATCGCGCTCAGCTCTCTCCCGCCGGTCAGGGCTGGCATATGTCCCAAGAAGTCGGCGTTTGAAGTCTTCCCACGATGTAAGAATACCTGCCCGGTTCTCATATCATACACGTGCGCCGTCCAAAAGACTGAAATAGACGTGCCGCAGTTTGTCTGCGTCGTCCCACTGGTTGTGCACGGCAACGAACTCGTAATGAACGAGCCAATCTTCGACATCCTCAAGTGCAGTGCCATGAAAGGGATTTGCCGTTCGCGGTGTGAGTAAGGTGCAATGAAGCGGCGTCGTGCCGTTCGTACCGTTTGGCTTGGTGTCAGTAGGGTTGGTCGGAGCTGCCATGTTGTTTACGAGCAGTCCAAACTCAGGGGATTGCCCTCGGATTCTTCTGCTGGCGCGGTGCACAGGAGTAACCACCGGTACGGCGCTTGAGTTCTCGCAATGGGGAGGGGTATGGTGCATAGATTACCCAGCACGTCCATCAGTTTGTCACGCACCAAGATCCGTGAAGACAAGACAGGAACGGCGGGGCAGAATGACACGAGCGTGTATCTTTAAACGAAGCGCTAAAACACACTTCTTCTTTGTTCTCTTTTCCCTTTTCGGCTCGCTAGGGCTTGCCGGCTCACAACTCTAGGTGGCAATATATATATATATATATATAATCTTACAAGAAAACGTATATTTACAGATATTTACAACGATTACACGCGATGACAATGCCTGGCGCACTGGCGGGCTGGAACCAGTCTCTATCCACTTCGTAGTCTTTTCTTTTAGCCAGGGACCCTCTACCGCTTTATGCCCCAATCCCACTACTGCCTTGTGGCACTACCCCGCGGCGTTAAAGCGCCGACCCGGCGCTTGTCACGAAAGGGGAGTGTTGGGTGACACATAAGGCTTCAGTCTTACGACGTGCACAACAGTGGATGGTGGTGGCATTGAGTGCGCTTCGTCGACGACTCGCTGTATCTCGTAGGTGAGGTTGGTGATCTTGCGAAGGACTTTGTATGGTCCGTCATAGCGAAATAAAAGTTTTTCTGAGAGGCCTAGGTGACGACATGGGGTCCACAAGAGTACGAGAGAGCCTGGTGCATACGAAACTTCACGGTGGTGACGATCGTATCTATCTTTCTGAGAGGCTTGAGAAAGCATGAGTCGTTCTCGGGCAATCTGTCGTGCTGCGTCGGCTCGCTCTATGGCATCGCGGACGTATGTGACAGGGGAGCTTGAACCAGCGGGAAGGAGTGTATCAAGAGGCAGAGAGGGTTCCCGTCCACAAAAAAGGTAGAACGGGGAATAGCCTGTGGTGTCATGTCTGGAGGAGTTGTAAGCGAAGGTGACGTAGGGTAACGTTGCGTCCCAGTCACGGTGGTCTGGAGAAACATACATTGACAACATGTCCGTGATAGTGCAATTCAGGCGCTCTGTAAGTCCATTAGTTTGTGGATGGTATGCCGTTGTGAACTTGTGGTTCGTGGAACAGGAACGTACGATATCCTGGACGACGCGAGATAAAAAGTATCGGCCTTGGTCAGTAACGAGCTGTCGAGGAGCGCCGTGATGCAATATGATGTCATGTAGCAGAAAGTCGGCGACATCGGTAGCGCAGCTGGTTGGAAGAGCGCGGGTGATCGCATAACGTGTCGCGTAGTCGGTCGCCACGGCAACCCATTTGTTCCCGGCTGCAGAAGTGGGAAATGGCCCGAGAAGGTCGAGCCCTACGCGGTAGAATGGTTCAGCAGGGATCTCAATAGGGTTAAGAAGGCCAGCTGGAAGCGATGTTGGTCGTTTTCGACGTTGACAAAGGTCGCAGCTGGCAACATACTTTTGCACAGAGCGATATAGCCGTGGCCAGAAAAAACGGCGCCGGACGCGATCATAAGTGCGAGTGACTCCCAGGTGACCAGCGGCAGGTTCATCGTGAAGCTGTCGGAGAACATCTACACGCAAATGGGAAGGCACGACGAGAAGGCGGTCAGGGCCGTTAGGGTGCATGTTGTGGCGGTATAGAACTCCTTCATGAAGGAAATACAAGTTCAGAGAAGTGGGTGGAGTAGCGGAACTCAGGCTTTCTATGATGGGAAGTAAATCCGGGTCGCGGCGTTGCTCAGAAGCGATATCAAGAAAGTCTGATATTGATAAGACGCAAGCCTCCGTAGCTCTCTCTGTGGCGTCTGGTGGATCCACTGGATACCGTGACAGGCAGTCGGCGTCTTGATGAAGGTGACCAGATTTATACACGACCGAGAAGGTGTATTCTTGGAGGCGTAGAGACCAACGACCGAGACGTCCCGTGGGATCCTTTAGCGAGGAAAGCCAGCAGAGTGCATGATGATCAGTTACAACAGTAAAACTGCGGCCGAAGAGGTACGGGCGAAATTTAGCGACAGCCCAAACAAGAGCAAGACACTCTCTTTCGGTGATTGAATAGTTCCTCTCGGCAGGGGATAAAAGGCGGCTGGCGTAGGCGATGACACAGTCACGTCCACGCTGACGCTGAGCTAAAACAGCACCAATTCCGTGGCCACTCGCGTCCGTACGAACTTCTGTCGGGGCAGTCTGATCGAAGTGGGCTAATATTGGCGTAGTCGTGAGGGCTGCAATGAGCGCCGAAAATGCAGCACTCTGAGGCGAATTCAAAGTAAATGGAACGTCTTTTTTAAGAAGCTCGGTGAGAGGCCGCGCAATATCGGCAAAATTTCGGATGAAGCGCCGAAAATAGGAGCACAAACCAAGGAAGCTCCGGACATCCTTATGAGAAGAGGGCACGGGAAATTGAGTCAATGCGCGAATTTTGTCCGGATCGGGCTGTACCCCAGATGCGTTAACGAGGTGGCCAAGTACAGTTATTTCGCGATGGCCGAAACGGCATTTGGAAGAGTTCAGCTGGAGACCAGCGTTGCGAAATACTTGGAGAATACTGGACAGTCGCTCTAGGTGGCTTGCGAACGTCGGTGAAAAAACAATTATATCATCCATGTAGCATAAGCAAGTGGACCATTTGAAGCCGCGCAGAA
Source organism: Rhipicephalus annulatus (assembly GCA_013436015.1). Classification (NCBI taxonomy): domain Eukaryota; kingdom Metazoa; phylum Arthropoda; class Arachnida; order Ixodida; family Ixodidae; genus Rhipicephalus; species Rhipicephalus annulatus. The sequence continues at coordinate 220,368 of WOVY01003885.1, read as the reverse complement.
GGGAGTCCATCATGCGCTCAAAGGTGGCCGGCGCATTACAAAGCCCAAACGGCATTACTTTAAATTGATATAACCCATCGGGGGTTACAAATGCTGTTTTTTCTCGGTACCGTGGGTCAACAGCGATCTGCCAATAACCAGATCGAAGGTCAATGGACGAGAAAAACTTTGCGCCATGAAGGCGGTCAAGGGCGTCGTCTATTCTTGGTAAAGGGTAAACGTCCTTCTTAGTGACCTTGTTGATATGTCTATAGTCGACGCAAAACCGCCATGTGTTGTCCTTCTTCTTGACAAGCACTACCGGGGATGCCCACGGACTAGATGAGTGTTCGACGACGCCGTTGGCGAGCATTTTCTCGACCTCTTTCTGGATGACAGAGCGTTCGGCGGCGGAGACGCGGTAAGGGCGGCGATGAATTGGGTTGGCATCGCCGGTGTTGATGTGATGGGTCACAACTGATGTCTGGCCTAAAGGGCGGTTGTCAAGATCGAATATGTCCGCATAGGATGTCAACAGACGGTGGAGCTCTTGTGCTTTGGAGGGCGAAAGATCTGGCGCTATCATTTTGGCAATGTCAATGCTTGACAGGTTGGGCGCAGTGAGCAAGTTGACATGCGGAGTAGGTTGCTGAGCCGACAGTTCAGAAATATCACACTCTTGCAGCGACGACATGACGCCTAGTTTAATACCAGCAGGCAGCACATGCGTGGAGAAACCAAAGTTCAAAAGAGACAGATGGGTCTGATTGTGACATACTCTCACCACGGTGTGCGGGACAGCAATGGAGTGCTTTAGCACAACGTCGGTAATAGGTGAAACGACATATTCACCATCGCGCACAGGCGGATCACACACGAGCTGCACGTAAGTCGCGGCTTGCGGCGGAAGATGCAGGAACTCGGAGGCACAAAGGCGACTTTGAGCGTCATGGGCAACAGCGGCGTCAAAAGGCAGTTCCAACTGAAGAAGACCCGTCGAGCAGTCGATAAGGGCGGAGTGCACAGAGAGAAAGTCGAGGCCAAGAATCACGTCATGTGGGCACTGCTCAAGCACGGTGAACAATACGACGGTCTGGCGCCCAGCAATACATACGCGAGAGGTACACTTGCCGAGAACGGCAGATGTGCTCCTATCGGCAAGCATTACTGCACACTTAATAGGAGGCGTGATCACTTTTCGCAGTTTAGTACAGAGAGCAGCGCTCATGACTGAAATTTGTGCACCAGTGTCTATCAGGGCTGTAACGGTAACGTCATCCACCAAAAGGTCCAAAATATTGCGGCGTGTAGGAATCGTCAACAGAGGATTTGCAGAATGGGTCGTTAATGCAGCGTCACCTCCGGGAGCTGCATGGTCTAGTTTCCCGAGGTTGAGGGCCCAGGTGGTGCAGGGGACCTGGATCGAGAAATCATCGGTGAGAGAGATCGGCGGCCTTGGGGTGATGGCGACCGGCTGAACCTTCGGCCCTGAACGTTAGTAGGAGCAGGCTGTGGATCGTACGGAGTAGAAAAGCGGCGAGAACTGCCTTCAAAGCGACGCCATGTCCCAGTGTTCCAAGATGAATGGGATGACCAACGATTGCGACAGTAGCGTGCAATGTGGCCGGCGCGAGAGCAGTGAAAGCAGATTGGTCTATCATCCGATGTTCTCCATTCAGCAGGGTTCCGGTAGCGAGAAGGGTAGCGTGAAGGGTACACCGGAATCTGGTTAACAGAAGCCGAGCTCTCGGTGGTGCGAACAGCGCAAACAGGTGTGATGCCGAGATTTGCTATTTCTTGGCGAACGACGGCTTGGATGAGGGAGACGGTGGATGCGTTGTCTTGAGGACCGTCAGAGGCGATGGCTGCAGGAGCCATTGCTTCGAGTTCGCGACGAACGATTCGGGTGACATTTTCGGACGATGTAGCTTGCGTGAACTTGGGGCTGTCTTCACAGGTCGAAGTGGCTGCAGTATTAGGCAGACGCGCAAACTGGCGGGTTATGCGACGGTTCTTGGCGCGCTCGAAGCGCTGACACTCCTTCACAACCGCGTCGGCGGTGGCGCAATCTTTAACGATCAACAGATTGAAGGCGTCATCGGCAATTCCCTTCAATATGTGAGCGATTTTGTCAGTTTCGCTCATGTTCTCGTCCACCTTTCGACAGAGGCCCAATACGTCCTGTATGTAAGATACATACGATTCTGTCGATGTCTGCACGCGACATTCCAGGTCTTTCCTCGCGGCCTGCTGTCGCCCAAATGGCCTGCTGAATAACTCGAGAAGCTTCAGTTTGCAAACGTCCCAGCTGGTCAACTCCGACTCATGCGTCTCATACCAGGTGAGCGCCGTATCCCGCAAGTAAAATACAACGTTGGCCAGCATCAACGTAGGGTCACACCTATAGTATTCGCTCACGCGCTCGTACAAAGCGACCCAATCTTCAACATTCACCTTGTCCTTGCCTGTGCCCGAGAAGGTTCCGGGGTCTCGTGGAGGCAGGAGAATCAGAGGAGGCAGCTGCTGCTGGTGCTGCTGGTGCTGCTGGTGCTGGTGCTGCTGGTGCTGGTGCTGCTGCAGCTGCGGCTGCGGTTGCTCTTGTGGGTGGGCCTGTTGAGCCATTGCAGAAAAATGAAGGTGGCGACCACTCCGAAGTTCCGTGTTGGTTTGCCGGAAAAGCCAGGTAGGCGTACCCCGCACCTCCACCAATAATCTTACAAAAAAACGTATATTTACAGATATTTACAACGATTACACGCGATGACAATTGCCTGGCGCACTGGCGGGCTGGAACCAGTCTCTATCCACTTCGTAGTCTTTTCTTTTAGCCAGGGACCCTCTACCGCTTTATGCCCCAATCCCACTACTGCCTTGTGGCAATATATATATATATATATATATATATATATATATATATATACATATATTGTCGCGGGTTATAAATTACAGGGGGTTTATTTAAAAACACGGACAGTGGAACTTCTAGAGACGCTCTCAGAAAAGGCCGCTAAGGTTGTCGTCTTCTTCAATCGCCTGCGCTGCGTCTCTCGAGCCAATCCGCGTTCTCGTTGTCGTTGCTATCTCGCCACTAAATGCAGCTATGCACGTGGCGTTGCCCTCCCGCCAGAGTGAGCGTCGTCCGGATGCTCAACAAATAGAGATGCAGCCAGCGGGGGTTTACATCAATGAGAGTGGTAAAGTTTCATGCGGACAACGAGCACTGTCTCAGGCAGATGCTGGCGACGTTTCGAACAGGAGGAGGCGTCGGGCACGACTACGTACGTTACGTCGCTAAGACGGCGCAAAACCTTGTAGGGTCCGAGGTATCGGCGTAGGAGTTTCTCTGAGAGGCCTCTTCATAGTACAGGAAACCAAACCCAGACTGTATCTCCTGGTTGATAAATGACGAATCGATGGCGAAGGTTGTATCGTTGGGCGTCAAGTTGCTGCTGGTTCATTATTCTGATGCGGGCAAGCTGCCTTGCTTCCTCGTCACGCTCAGTGAAGTTTGCGGCGTCTGTCTCTGAATCATTGCGATTGTAAGGCAGCATGGCGTCAAGCATTCTCGTAACTTCTCTGCTATGAATTGGTGCGAACAGGCGTCATTTTTGTTGTTTCCTGGCGCGCCGTTGTCACAGAACGAGCGCTAAAAATGAGCGCGCCGCCAAATTCTTGCGACAACGGGCGGGAGAAACGCCGCGAGGTCAAAAGAAAAAAAAAGAAAACAAGCATCCAGGGCTCCCCGGGCGCGCGACGCCTCTCCTCTCGGAAGCGGCGAAGCGATGAACCTCCTCACCCCACAGCGGCGGCCGAGCAAGCCCGCGATTTTTCTAGAACGAACGGGGCGGGGTCAGGCCGAGCTGAGTCATCCGACGCGGAGGGCAGACAAACCGTCTCGCCTCTCCCCAGCCTTCGCTGTGCATCGCGCCGCCGAAATGAGGAGAACGTTCTGGAAGGTGGCGCGGAAGGTATTTAATCGAGCGACCGAGACGAGAAAGCAGGAGAAGACGGAAAGTTAGCGCCGGAGCGCGTAGGGATCCCGCCGTGGAGTCGGCGAAGGTGCTGTCCGTAGTGACAGAGCAGGAGATGAAGAGGAGTTCCACCTGTGGGTGAAGGCTCGAGCTACAGGCAAGAGCGTGTGTTTACCGCTATCGAGCGAAGACGCGGCCAACAGCTGCGTGGGTGAAGCCGACGGTTTTCCGGCGAAGAAGTTTGAAGCTTGGAGAGTGGCCTATTGAAGACGGGAGTTTTCCTGGAAGAGAAAGCTCCGGCGAGGTTTCCTGGAAGAGAAACTTCGAGGGCTGCGGAACGACAACAACGCTGGACTTTGAGTGAGTGATTCTCGGAAGAGTTTCATTCACACTTTGGTTCCAAGGACTTTGGACTGAATAGGTTTTCTATCTCTTTAGTCTTTAAGTGTTTTGGTTGCTCAATGCATGCGACTGCATTGTAGTGCGTATTGTTGTCCGTGTCCGTTGTTTTGAGTGAGGCTGATTGTACCATGTAGTACGTTGTTTGATTGGTGACGTATTGTATGTAACTAGTGTGGAGTGTGCATTTTTGTGTATTGTTTTCGATCTGCCATTATTGAGAATATAATTTGTTTGTTTATCAACTCTCGGCTCTGACTTGTTCTTTGGGCCACAGCCGGCGTCCGCTGGCGCGCCAAAAAGGACCACTCCTAAATTGTCCACGCTTTCGTGGTGCGGATTCGGGGGGCCGATACTTCGGCTCTTGGAATTAGCCCGGCGATCGCCTCCCTAATAACGGGACCGGTGTGACAATTAATCTGGCGTCCGCGATACAGGACCTTTTGGTGCACAGTGTGTCCAAAGTAGTAAGAAAGAGCCTCGAGTTGGTGATACTGCTATCGGAACGATTTTGTGTGTTGTTCAGTGTTCTCGTTAACGAGTGCAGGGGAGTGCTCCGATAGACTGATCTAGGCAGATACTTTTTGCACGCGGCAAGGTTTTATTTGCGAGACACCATGGATCTCGAAAAGTTAGTTGCTCTTGGTGAAAACATGGGTCTTTCTGGCGCCGAACTACGGAAGTGGGTCACCCAGAAAGAAAAAGAAGAAAAAGAGAGAGCCAAAGAAGAAAAAGCAGCCGAGCTGGAAAAAGAGAGGTTGGCGGTCGAAAGAACCAAAGCGGAAAAAGAAGCTGAGTAGGAAAGAGAAAGGTTGGCAGCAGAGAGGGCCAAGGAAGAAAGAGAGCAGCAATTGAAGTTGGAGCTGGAGAAAGAAAGACTGGCAGCTGAGAGGGCGAAAGAAGAAAGAGAGGAAAGGGAACGGCAGCAACAGCACGAGATGGAACTCGAGCGGCTCCGTTTGCAACAGCGAAGTGAAACTCCCGTCCAAGCTAGAGTTGAAAGCAGCGAACGGGAAGATCACGGCTTCCGCTTGAACCCAATCAAGCTGCTCGTAGCGTTTGATGAAAGGAAGGACGACCTTGACCCGTACCTTCACCGATTTGAGACGATTGCGAAGAGCCAGAATTGGCCGGAACATCAATGGGCAACTGCTTTGAGTACTTGCTTGAGTGGTGAAGCGCTCAGTGTGTACGGTAGGCTGACGCCTACCGATGCAGCCAACTACGCAAAGGTGAAAGCGGCTTTGTTGAAGCGAATTAGATTCACTGTGGAAGGATTCCGGGACAGATTTCGGACAGGAAAACCAGCTGATGGTGAGACGGCTACGCAGTATGCCGCCCGACTTAGCCATTATTTCGACAGGTGGATTGAACTTTCAGGGACAGCGCAGGAGTACGATGAGCTTAGAGAGCTGCTAATTAGAGAACAATTTCTTACTAGTTGCCACCCAAACCTGTCGCTGTATTTGAAAGAGAGGAAGGCTGAGTCATTTGAAGGAATGCTTGAATTGGCTGATCAATTCTTGGAAGCGCAAGGGGGCACTAATTTGGCCAAGGTCAAGAAGGGTTGTCCCGATGATTCGAAGAAATTGGCTCCCGAAGAAAAGAAGTGTGCGCCAGAGAGCATTCAGCGATGTTTTCTGTGTAACCGAGCGGGTCATCGCGCGAAAAACTGTCGAACGATCTTTACGAGCCCTACGGCAGTAAAATGTTTCAAATGTGGTCAGACTGGGCACAAAGCAGACGCATGTCGGAACGGAGTGAGTCAAACTCACCAGGTATCCTGTGTGCAAGTGGCACCGAAATCCGATAATAATGCCGTCACCGATGGATTCGTAGAATTGAAAAATGGGGAGATAATTCCTATTGTGGGTGCTGTCATGTCAAAACAGCCAACCAGTGTTACGAAAAGAATGCCAACGCTGCCTGGAAAAGTTGCGGACAAAAAGATTACGGTGTTAAGAGATACCGGTAGCTCCACTGTTATCGTGCCGAGATATTTGGTACGGGAAAGGGAGTTAACAGGCAAAACGAAACCGGTTTGCCTAATTGACCGTACAGTTCGGATGCTTCCCGAAGCAGAAATTGAGGTTGAAACCCCGTACTTCAGTAGGAAGGTTACTGCTTTATGCATGACGACCCCCCTGTATGACCTTGTCACCGGAAACATCGACGGGGCGCGAGGGCCAAGTGATCCAGAATGTTTGGGAGAAGACCCGAAGATAGAGCCCCCGCCAACACAGCGGCCGCGAGATACAGCGGAGGAGCATCCCGTGACGGATCTCACTAGAGCCCAAGGTGAAACCGCGGCGCAAAGACAGCGAAGGAGAAGACGATCGTGTCGAATAAGTTCACGGGCCGAGCAACCGGACTTACGTCGGCACGACCTCAACCGACCGACAGTGTAAAGGAGACGGAGTTGGCCAGCCGGGCAAAATGTAGAGGCATTGTTAAGGCGTTTATTAGCCGGCAACGAGCGAGAATATGAAATGGCGACAGTCACAGCCAAGCACGGTCTCTCAGCGCGAGCGGCGTCCTTGTTGGGTAGCCCCACTAGAAGGTACTCAAGAGTTCGACCCATTTTATAGTTCGGAGGCTTCGCTACAATTACCCCGGAGTCGAAGAGGGAGCCGCCTGGCGACCTAACAGCTTGTTATTATGAGCGGGTCATAATAAGCCTTCAGGCGCTCCACGTTGACGATGTCTCGCCCACGGCGGCGCATGTCCGAAGATGGTTCAACGGGTTCGATCAGATAGTTGACGGGTGAGGTGCGCTCGATGACACGGTAGGGGCCTTCGTATTTGGGACGTAGTTTGGAAGAGAGGCCAGCGGCAGAGGTCGGGATCGAGAGCCATACAAGCGCACCAGGAAGGAACGTGGGCTCAGAAGTGGTGGAGCCATCACGGATGCTCTTCTGCCGCTCTTGCTCTTGCGTCGTAAAAGTCTTGGCAAGCTCGCGACACTCTTCAGCAAGCCTGGCTGTCTCGGAAATAGGTGTACACTCAGATGGATCCGGCGTGTACGGGAGTATCGTGTCCATGGTGTGCGACGGGTGCCTTCCGTACAGCAAGTAGAAAGGTGAAAAACCAGTCGTGCTCTGAGGGGCGGTGTTGTAGGCGTAGGTGACGAAGGGCAGTATATTATCCCAATTAGTGTGGTTGGCAGCGACGTACATAGAAAGCATGTCGCCGAGGGTGCGGTTAAAGCGTTCGGTGAGGCCATTCGTCTGTGGGTGGTAAGCAGTAGTTTTGCGGTGGACAGAATGGCACTCCGTCAGAATGGCTTCGACGACTTCCGACAAGAAGACACGGCCTCGATCGCTGAGAAGCTCTTGGGGTGGTCCGTGGCGCAGTATAAATCGATGCAGCAGGAAGGACGCAACATCGCGCGCAGCAGCCGCAGGGAGAGCGGCGGTTTCGGCATATCGCGTTAAATGGTCAACGGCAACGATGGCCCAGCGGTTACCAGCCGACGTCAGAGGAAGTGGTCCATACAAATCGATACCTACGCGCCCAAAGGGACGGTCAGGGCAAGGTAACGGTTGTAGACTGGCGTGCGGCATGTGGGCTGACGGTTTACGGCGTTGGCAAGTGAGGCAAGAGCGAACGAACTGCTGCACATAGCGGTACATCCCGCGCCAGAAGTAGCGTTGTCGAATGCGATGGTAGGTTTTGAATACCCCAGAGTGCGCGCATTGCGGATCAGAATGGAAGGACTCACATATCTCTGACCGCAGACTGTGGGGTATCACGAGTAACCACTGCCGGCCGTCGGCATCGTAATTGCGTCGGTGTAGGAGGCCGTCACGAATGGCGAAATGGCGAGCTTGACGACGCAATGCACGCGTGGATGGCGTTGCGGGTGGATCAGAGAGCATGTCGATGAGCGGGCCGATCCAATTATCATTTCGCTGTTCGGTAGCGATGATGTCAACATCAATGGCAGAAACAGCAGCCGAGGATACTGAGCAGAGCACATCACCTTCAGGCAGAGGGGAGCGCGAGAGGGCGTCGGCGTCAGCATGCTGGCGTCCGTTGCGGTACAGCACGCGGATATCGTAGTCTTGTAATCGAAGAGCCCAACGGGCGAGACGGCCTGAGGGATCTTTCAATGATGAAAGCCAGCATAGTGCATGATGGTCGGTGACGACATCGAATGGGCGACCATACAAATAAGGTCGAAACTTTGTAAGAGCCCAGACGATCGCCAGGCACTCTTTCTCCGTGATGGTGTAGTTTTTCTCGGCTCTCGTGAGCGTACGGCTTGCATATGCTACGACATATTCAGGGAATCCGGGTTTTCGCTGCGCCAGGACAGCGCCGAGGCCTACTCCGCTGGCGTCCGTGTGCACCTCCGTTGGGGCTGTAGGGTCGTAGTGGCGTAGAATGGGAGGCGACGTCAACAAACGGCGGAGCTTCGCGAACGCGTCGTCGCACTCGGGTGACCACGAATTGAAGGGCCCGTTGCTTCCAAGGAGCTTCGTCAGCGGTGATATGATCGTGGCGAAATTTCGTATGAAGCGTCGGAAGTATGAGCACAGGCCCACGAAAGTACGCAGTTCTTTGATAGATGCAGGTTTGGGGAATTCGGCCACGGCCTGAAGCTTGGCAGGATCAGGAAGAATGCCGTCTTTGGACACGACGTACCCCAGTATGGTGAGTTGCCGTGCTGCAAAGCGGCACTTTTTCAGATTTAGTTGTAAGCCGGCATTGCTCACACGTGCGAAAACTTCTTTCAGACGTTGGAGATGTGTGGAGAAATCCGGAGCAAAGACAATGACATCGTCGAGGTAACACAAGCACGTGTACCATTTCAAGTTGCGCAGAACGGTGTCCATCATGCGCTCAAAGGTCGCAGGTGCATTACATAGACCAAACGGCATGACGTTGAACTCGTACAAGCCGTCTGGCGTGACGAAGGCTGTCTTTGGTCGAGCGTCGTCAGCCATGGGTACTTGCCAGTACCCCGAGCGCAGATCGAGAGAAGAAAAAAAATCGGCTCCATGAAGGCTGTCAATCGCGTCATCGATGCGTGGCAGTGGATAAACATCCTTGCGAGTGATCCTATTGAGCCGTCTGTAGTCCACACAGAACCGCACAGAACCGTCTTTCTTCGCAACAAGAACAACAGGAGACGCCCATGGACTGTCGGAGGGCCGAATAACGTCGCGTCGGAGCATATCGTCAACCTGATCATTAATTACCCGACGTTCAGCAGGCGACACGCGATATGGACGTTGCCGTAAAGGTGGATGTGCACCAGTGTCGATGCGATGCGTAACAACGGACGTGCGACCGAGAGAACTTCGCCCGACATCGAAAGAAGAATGATATTCTTGTAACAGGTCCAGAAGTTGGGAACGCTGTACGGCCGTAAGGTTGTCAGCGATGGAGGGGCCAAATACATCAGCAGACGACGAATCAGAAGTGGAAACAGCATTGATGGTACACGACCTGGGAGCGCGCGTGTCATCGGGTACGTCCAGGACTTGTGCGTCGTCGACTGGTTCCACTCTTCCGAGACATTCCCCTCGAAGCAAGGTAACAGCGTACGGGAACGGGTTGGTTACAAAAATAGCAGTGTTGCCCTGGTTGACCTGCACGGTCGCGAAAGGTACTAGCAACCCTTTCCTGCTGCAAGCGCGGTCAGATGGCGAAACAAGTCCAATGGTGTCGGAGAGACCAGCGCAGTAGACAGACACAGCCGTCGTCGAGTTTGGAGGCACTGTTGTATCGTCTTTCGTTAGAACCTTGCTCAGTGTCGGGGGACTGTCTTCTGGCGTCAAATGCGAGAAGGGTGAGAGCTCAATTTCGGCGGCGGCACAATGGATGACGGCGTCATGGCGGGAGAGAAAGTCCCATCCCAGGATGACGTCATGAGAGCATGCCTGAATGACGATGAACTGGGCGACATACAGAACGTCCTGGATGACAACGCGAGCTGTGCACCCTGCTGTAGGATGAATCCGGTGCAAACTTGCAGTACGGAGGGATAACCCAGAAAGTGGCGTCGTCACTTTTCGAAGTAAGCGGCAGAGTTTTTCGTCCATAACTGATACGGCAGCTCCAGTGTCAATAAGAGCCGATGCACAAACACCGTCCACAAGCACGTCAATGACATTCGAGGGGCTGCTCTGAGGGCTTTCACATTGCGATAGCGTCGCAGTCCTTGCCTCAGGGACTGCGACGACTAGTTTTCCCGCTCATGAGCTGCCGCACTTGGCCGCATGGGAGACAGGGAACGGCGTCGTGGAGACGGTGATCTTCGAGATGGACCTGGGCGAGATCGAGGTGGCATAGACGGCGGTTCTTCGCGATAAGGACGGCTGAGTTGGCCAGCAACAGGTGAAGAAATTGGAGCCGGCTGTACGCGATGGCAATAACGGGCCACATGACCGGCGTAACCGCAGGCAAAGCAGATGGGCCGGTTGTCGGGTGTGCGCCATCTGTTCACCGGGGTAGGTCTCACCCATGTCGCAAGGGCTGATGGACGGAACGGTGGCTGCGTGGTGGACTGAAGCTGAGGCTGAGGGGTTACGTCAACATACGTAGCGGGCATACCCGCTGCAACGGACGGAGGTCGTGCAGCAGCTTCAGCGTAGGTCAGAGGGGCGGGTGCTTGAACGACTTGGGGTGGCCTGGCGACCACTTGCGCGTAACTCAGGGACGCAGGAGCCGGAGGCTGTTGGGGGTGGTAAGCAGGCATTACCTCCGCTATTTCCTGTTCAATCGCTCGGCGGATGGGAGGGAGAAGGGTAGTAGCCGATTGTTGAACAGCAGGTTGGTGGGAAAAGGGCAGGAGGGAGAACTGACGCGCGATTTCCTCACGGATAAAGGACTTCAGTTCTGCCATCAACGTCACTTGGTCACAACTGGCCTCCAAGCCAGCAAGCGTTGCAGCTCGTGGTGGGGAGCGTCGGGTCATCGAACGCTGCCGGCGGAGCTCCTCGTAGCTCTGGCACAGTGTGATGACCTCAGCCACCGTGCCGGGGTTTTTGGCGAGCAGCATCGTGAAGGCATCATCGTCGATGCCTTTCATGATGTTTCGGATCTTGTCAGACTCGGACATGGTGTGATTGGATTTGTTACATAGGTCCAGGACAACTTCAATATAGCTGGTGAATGACTCACCAGCCTCCTGAGCACGTTCACGCAAGCGCTGCTCGGCTTGCAGCTTGCGAACAGCAGGGCGGCCAAAGACGTTGACGATTGCGGTCTTGAAATCGGACCAGGTGGCAAAATCGGACGCGTGGTTGTTGTACCACAAACTGGCGACACCGGCAAGGTAAAACACCAAGTTGGTCAGCTTGCCGTCCTCGTCCCATTTGTTGGGGACGCTCACGCGGTCGTAAATGGTGAGCCAGTCCTCCACGTCAGTGCCATCAGCGCCAGTGAAGATGGGTGGATCGCGGATTCTGGGGACACCGGGACATGGGGGTGGCATTGGAGGAGGCGTTTGCTGAGAAGCGTCTTGGTACATAGTAGATGGCAGGGTACGTGATCGTAGCTCCAAAGGCATAGACAGGGATCGCAGCACTCTCCACCAAATTGTTAAGGCGTTTATTAGCCGGCAACGAGCGAGAATATGAAATGGCGACAGTCACAGCCAAGCACGGGCTCTCAGCGCGAGCGGCGTCCTTGTTGGGTAGCCCCACTAGAAGGTACTCAAGAGTTCGACCCATTTTATAGTTCGGAGGCTTCGCTACAGCATGATCAAACGGGAAAATAAACAGACAGGACCCGTCGAATGTAATGACGCGTTAACGGTGTCGGAAGAGACAGCGATGGCTGAGACGACGCCTCAGATATCGTCGTTGGAAAGGGCTCGCCGAAAAAGAACGTGGAAACACAAGAAGAGATCGAGCGAGAACCGCAAGAAAGGACGCAAGCGCAGCCCAAAGTACACAGGATAAGTGCTTAGGTCAAAGCAGAATGTGTTTGGCAGTGTTGAGTGCCATATGTTGTGTTAATGTTGTGGTATCCTGTGTCACAAGTGTCGAAGTGTTGTGCTGTGATGTGATGTATAGTATTGTACCATTGTTGTAATGAGAGAACTTTGTACATTTCTATTATTGGGAATGTGTGGTGCAGTGTTGTACTCATGTGCTTGTGGTTGTGTTTTCACGTGTTGTGTAATTAAATTACAATGTCCAATCGTATTGAGTGACATATTGTGAATGTGCAGTGTCATGAGCGACGGATTGTGTTACAGTCTGTGAGAATGTGTGGTGACTGTTCGCGCTCGTTTGTGTGGTTCTGAATATTATGAGATAATATTCTTAAAGTGGGGGGCAGTGTCACAGAACGAGCGCTAAAAATGAGCGCGCCGCCAAATTCTTGCGACAACGGGCGGGAGAAACGCCGCGAGGTCAAAAGAAAAAAAAGAAAACAAGCATCCAGGGCTCCCCGGGCGCGCGACGCCTCTCCTCTCGGAAGCGGCGAAGCGATGAACCTCCTCACCCCACAGCGGCGGCCGAGCAAGCCCGCGATTTTTCTAGAACGAACGGGGCGGGGTCAGGCCGAGCTGAGTCATCCGACGCGGAGGGCAGACAAACCGTCTCGCCTCTCCCCAGCCTTCGCTGTGCATCGCGCCGACGAAATGAGGAGAACGTTCTGGAAGGTGGCGCGGAAGGTATTTAATCGAGCGACCGAGACGAGAAAGCAGGAGAAGACGGAAAGTTAGCGCCGGAGCGCGTAGGGATCCCGCCGTGGAGTCGGCGAAGGTGCTGTCCGTAGTGACAGAGCAGGAGATGAAGAGGAGTTCCATCTGTGGGTGAAGGCTCGAGCTACAGGCAAGAGCGTGTGTTTACCGCTATCGAGCGAAGACGCGGCAACAGCTGCGTGGGTGAAGCCGACGGTTTTCCGGCGAAGAAGTTTGAAGCTTGGAGAGTGGCCTATTGAAGACGGGATTTTTCCTGGAAGAGAAACTCCGGCGAGGTTCCCTGGAAGAAAAACTTCGAGGGCTGCGGAACGACAACAACGCTGGACTTTGAGTGAGTGATTCTCGGAAGAGTTTCATTCACACTTTGGTTCCAAGGACTTTGGACTGAATAGGTTTTCTATCTCTTTAGTCTTTAAGTGTTTTGGTTGTTCAATGCATGCGACTGCATTGTAGTGCGTATTGTTGTCCGTGTCCGTTGTTTTGAGTGAGGCTGATTGTACCGTGTAGTACGTTGTTTGATTGGTGACGTATTGTATGTAACTAGTGTGGAGTGTGCATTTTTGTGTATTGTTTTCGATCTGCCATTATTGAGAATATAATTTGTTTGTTTATCAACTCTCGGCTCTGACTTGTTCTTTGGGCCACAGCCGGCGTCCGCTGGCGCGCCAAAAAGGACCACTCCTAAATTGTCCACGCTTTCGTGGTGCGGTTCGGGGGGCCGATACTTCGGCTCTTGGAATTAGCCCGGCGATCGCCTCCCTATTTAACGGGACAGGTGTGACAGCCGTATTATACGCGAATCTGATGTACGGCAATATTCGGTCCCAATTCTTGTGTTTCACGTCGACGTACATGCAAAGCATGTAAGCGATTGTCTTGTTAAGTCGTTCTGTAAGCCATTCGTCTGTGGGTGGTAAGCTGTCGTCTTCCTATGCGCTGTGCCACTGATCATAAGCACAGTGCGCAAAATCTCGGCTGTAAACGCGGTGCCTTTGTCTGTTATGACGACAGCTGGAGCGCCATGTCTCAGGACAATGTTCTCGATGAAGGACTGGGCCGCTTCAGCTGCAGTGCTACTCGCCATTGCCTTGGTCTCCGCGTATCGGGTGAGGTAGTCCGTCGCCACTATAACCCATTTGTTGCCTCTGTCCGATGTTGGGAATGGGCCCAGCAGATCCATTCCATTTGAGAAAATGGGGTTTCTGGCACGGGCACAGGATGTAATAGCCTAGCGGGTCTGACAGGTGGTACCTTGCGCCGCTGACAGTCAATGCATGTTCGGACGTAAAGTTTAATCTCTCCTGTGATTATTGGCCAGTAATATTTTTCTTTGATGCGCGTCATTGTTCTTGTGAAATCGAGGTGGCCCGCAGTGGCTTCGTCATGCAGGCTAGTAAAATTTCGCTGCGGAGAGCTCCAGGAACTACTAGCAAATAGCTTCTACCTGTTGATGAAAAGTTATTTTTGTACAGAATTTCGTCCCGTAAACAGAATGACAATAAGCTCTTCGAAAACACTCTTGGTGCATTGGCGGCTCGTCTGTTCAAGAACTTAATAAGCGAGTTGAGCTCCCGATCATCTTAATGTTGCCGAGAAATGATAGCTGCATCTACAACTCCTAAAAAACCTGAGAAATCATCATCCTCTATAGCCGGTGATTCAATCGGTGACCTTGACAAACAGTCGGCGTCTTAGTGTTGCCTTCCGGACTTGTAAACTACGGCCATGTCATACTCTTGTAGCCGTAAGCTCCATCGTGCTGAACGTCCCGATGGGTCTTTCATGTTGATCAACCAACAAAAAGAGTGATGGTCGCTTACGACTTGGAAAGCGCGGCCATATAAGTACGGGCGGAACTTCACAACTGCCCAAACGACGGCCACACACTCCTTCTCCGTTGTTGAGTAGCTGGACTCGGCGCGTGTCAACGTTCTGCTAGCGTAGGTGATGACTCTCTCCACACCATCTTGGCATTGGACAAGAACAGCACCTAGGCCCACATTGCTGGCGTCTGTATGGATGGCTGTTGGTGCATTCTCGTCGAAGTGAGCGAGGACAGATGGAGTTTGTAGACGCTGTCGCGGCTCGTTGAACGAAGCTTCTTGCTCTTCACCCCATACAAATGCAATGTCTTCCCTTGTAAGGCGGGTGAGTGGAAAGGCAATGTGTGCAAAGCCTGCTATAAATCGCCGGTAGTAGGCGCAGAGACCCAGAAAACACCTGACCACTTTCTTATCAACAGGCCTTGCGAACATTGCCACAGCTGCCGTTTTCTCTGGGTCAGGCTTCACACCTTCGCGACTGATCACGTGTCCCAGGAACTGGAGTTCTTCGAAGCCGAAGTGGCATTTTTCCGGTTTGAGTGGGAGTCTAGCGGACCGTATGGCTTGAAGGACTGACAGTAGCCGCTTTAGATGCTGTTCAAACGTGGTTGAAAAAACGATCACGTCAGTCGAGGTACACAAGGCATGTTTTCCATTTCAGGCCGGACAGAATGGTATCCATTAGTCTCTGAAACGTGGCTGGGGCTGAGCATAGATCGAAAGGGGGGACTTTGAATTCATAAAGCCCGTCTGGCGCCACGAAGGCGGTCTTTTCTGGGTCGCGCTCAACTACTTCCATTTTCCAGTATCCACTTTTAAGGTCTATTGACGAGAAGTAGCGCGCATGCCGTAGCCTGTCCAAAGAGTCATCGATCCGTGGTAATGGATAAACGTCTTTTTTGTAACGTGGTTCCGCTTACGATAATCTATGCACAAACGCAAGCTGCCATTTTTCTTTTTCACGAGTACCACTGGCGATGCCCAAGGACTCTTTGGTGGTTGGATTACATCATCCTCTAGCACCTTCTTGACTTGCTGCTGGATTACCTCACGTTCTTTCTGAGCGGCGTGATATGGGTTCTGTCGGATCGGTCTTGCTGTGTCTTCCGTAATAATGCGATGCTTAGGCAGAGGCGTTCGACCCACTCGTGGTGTCGATGAGAAGCAGTCCTTGAACTGATCGAGCAGCTCCATAAGACGGCATCTCTCAGTCGGTGGTAAACTCGGACCGATATCAACTGGTGGTGTATGTGGAGGTGATTGAGCTGAGGCTTCTCCTTGCATTAGAAGACAGTCGTGAGAGTAGTCGAGCTCTTCGCGGTACGCCTCAGCCGTGCCTTTACCAATGTGCCGGCGCTCATTCGTGAAGTTGGTCAGAAGCACCTCTGCGCGCCCATCCACTAAGCTGACGATGCCGTGAGCGATGGCGATGCCTTGGCAAAAAAGAAGGGCAGTGATGCATTCGGTTATGGCGTGTTCATTACAGTGCACGTCGCAACACACGCAAACAAGACTACATGACAGTGGTGGCACGCAGACGTCGTCGTCAACCACAAGTGACACCCTGGGTTCTTGGTTGGGATCTTGGGTCACAGACTTGTCAGTGGCGAATGTGATCACACCATCGCGTATGTTGACCACAGCACCGTACTCTCTTAAGAAATCCATTCCCAGTATCATAGGTTTGCAGCACTCTGGTAGGATCAGAAATGTGGCTACAAATGCCACATTCTCAATCGTAAGTCTTGTTGTACATTTTCCGGTGGGAGTCATTATCTGGCCTCCAGCATTTCGCATATAAGGGCCCGTCCATTCCATTCTGACTTTCCACATGCATATGCACGCGGAAAGCTATGCACGCGAATGCCGCGTGCATAGCTGTATCCGTTCGGCTGGTAGAATACTTCTGAAGCCAATGGACGATGCACAGCGTCTGCATAAATACACGAGTTTGGACGGTGCGATGGAGCGGAATATTGCTGAAGAGAGGCACACGCTTGTTGAAGTTCATGGCGAACGACTTCAGCGACGGAGGCTACCGTGGACTTCTGCTGCGGGGGCGCCTGTGACTGCAATGTGTATTTTGCGTTCTCCTTCGCGATCTCCTCACGCACGATCTGTCTAATCAGGTGGCGTAGAAAAAACTCGTCGTTTGCGGTAAGTGCGGCGGTGCCTGCAGCTGCGCAGGTGGCCGGGCGATCATACTGTCGGTACCGTTGCTGCAGCGCACGCTCTATTGCGGTGGCCTCCCTGGTGAACTCATCCACTGTTGTCAGTGGATTGCGCACAACACCAATAAATAGCTGCTCTTTGATGCCCCTCATGAGATGGCTTAGCTTTCGAGCGTCGGGCATGTTGGGGTCCACGCGGTACCACAGACGCACCATATCCTCAGCAAACATGGCGACGCTTTCATGCAGCTGTTGGGTGCGTCCTTCAAGAAGGCGTTGTGCGTTTTCGCGTCGGTCCACGTTACCGAAGGTGTCAAGAAACCGATGACAAAACTCCTCCCATGTCGTCAATGTTGCCTCCCGGTTTATAAACCACGTCTTCGCGACGTCTTCAAGGGCGAAGTATACGTGGAAGAGCTGTCCATCGGGACTCCAGTTGTTCGATTTAGCTACCCGTTCAAACTGCTCAAGCCAGTCTTGAGCATCTTCGTTCGGCCAGCCATGAAATGGTTCAGGAATGCGCATATTCTGGACCGTCACCTGTGCAGGAATCCTTGCCATTTCTCGTGTAGGGGTGGCTGTCGAGAGTGTTGCTCCCTTTAAAAGGCCAAATTCTGGTTCAAGACCTTGAAGCTGACGGCTTGATCGGTGCACAGGCGTCTCCACGCGCGGCTGTCTCGTAGGGCTGGACTCGGGGCTTCTCACAGGGGTGCTGATCATGAGGTGGTAGTACCCCGCACCTCCACAAGTGTCGCGGGTTATAAATTACAGGGGGCTTATTTAAAAACACGGACAGTGGAACTTGTAGAGACGCTCTCAGAGAAGGCCGCTAAGATTCTCGTCTTCTTCACTCGCCTGCGCTGCGCCTCTCGAGCCAATCCGCGTTCTTCGTTGTGGTTGCCATCTCGCCGCTAAATGTGGCTATGCACGCGGCATTATATTGTAACAGCGAGCTGTGATAAGATGCTTTTATTTACAGGAGGGGAACGATGGTCGTTTGCGGCAGCACACTGCGATCGTGCCAAGACTCTTCGTCTTCCTCTGCTTCTCTTCTCTACCTTTTTCTAGTCTGTTACATTCCCCCGCAAGCAGACGAAGCCCGTAGGGCGAGATATGAGGCACAAGGAGGGTAGAAAGGTTTCAGGCTAGCAACGTGAGTGAGCTGCGTTCTGCTCGATCGTCGACCATTGGACAAAAGACGAGCTATTACGTAAGTGAGCTGGCTTAGACGCTCCAAAACTACAAATGGGCGTGAATATCGTGACAGAAGCTTTTGACACAATCCATGCTTGTGTTGCGGTGTCCAAAGAAACACCAAGTCACCTTTTTCGAATAAAACCGGTTCGTGACGGTCGTCGTATCGTTCCTTCGAACGACGTTGAGAGGCCAGAGTACGAAGACGAGCGATTTGACGGGCTTCTTCCGCGAGGCACAGGGTGTTTGATACAGAGTCGTCATTGTGTAGAATGAAGGGTAAGAAAGTGTCTAGAGGGCTTAGTGGCAACCTGGCGTACAACAGATAAAATGGGCTGAAGTTCGTTGTTTCATGTTTTGCCGTGTTTTACGCGTACGTGATAAAAGGCAGCACTTCATCCCAGTTCTTGTGATTGGAAGAAACGTACATGGCAAGCATGTTGGTCAGCATTCTGTTTGTCCGTTCAACGAGGTCATTCGTCTGTGGGTGATACGGTGTGGAATGACGGAACTGTGTTGTGCACATGCGTAGTAATTTTTCGACGGCATTGGCAGTGAACTGGTGGTCACGGTCGCTGATAATAACATGCGGTGGGCCATGGCGAAGGACCACGAAGTGAAGCAAGAAGTCCGCCACGGATGCAGCGGTAGAAGAGGGAATAGCTGCGGTTTCGGCATACCGCGTAACATAATCTACGCAGACGATTATCCAACGCTTCTTATTGTTAGATAACGGAAATGGGCCCATATTGTCAATTCCTTTTTGTTCAAAAGGTGTGCTGGGTGGGGTTAACGGCTGAAGGGGACCTGGTGTAGCGGTTGCCGGGCGCTTGTGACGTTGGCACATCTCACAGCTAGCGACGTAACGCTTCATCGTTTCGTACATCTTGGGCCAGTAAAAGCGTTCCAGCGTGCGGTTCAGCGTTCTAATGAAGTTTAATTGACCGGATGTCGCATCGTCATGCATGGCACCTAGAACATTGGAGCGAAGGCTCTCGGGGACAACTAGAAGAAAACGTGCTCCAGGTCTGGAGTAGTTAGTTTTATAGAGCAACGTGTCTCGGGCACTAAAGCGACCGCTGTGTTGGGAGGCACGTGCGGCGGCAAAAAGGGGATCCAAGTCGAGATCGTTGCATTGTTCTCTCTGGAAATCAGCCGCGTTGGGTAACGTGCTTGTAACAGCAGCAAGACAGTCGTCAAAATTCTCAGCATCGCAGTCAGTAGTCGCAAGAGGAATCCGGGAGAGGCAGTCTGCGTCAGCGTGACGACGGCCACTCTTGTACGACACCGTAAAGTCGTATTCCTGAAGTCACAGCGCCCAACGTGCGAGGCGGCCACAGGGGTCACGCAAACCGACCAGCCAGCATAACGAATGGTGATCGGTAATTATCTTAAATGGCCTCCCGTAAAGATAACAACGAAACTTCTGTACAGCGAAAACAGCTGCCAGACATTCCTGTTCCGTAACTGTGTAATTGCGTTCTGATTTGCTCAGGCAACGGCTGGCATATGCCACGACATGCTCTGCGCCATTGTGACGTTGTACAAGCACCGCGCCTACACCGATACCACTAGCGTTCATGTGAACCTCAGTCGGGCAAGATGGATCGAAGTGACGCAACAGTGATGCTGACGTTAGTACAAACTTAAGTTGTGAGAATGCGGCGTCACACTCTGGTGTCTAGTTGAAGGTTGCATCCTGTCGCAAGACGTTTGTCAGCGGATACACGATCTCTGCAAATCGTGGAACAAAACGACGAAAATATGAGCATAGGCCGACAAATGAGCGAAGTCCTTGTGCGGACTGCGGTGATTTAAAAGAGCTGACTGCTTCTATCTTGCGAGGATCGGGTCTGACGCCATCCTTGTCGACCAAGTGCCCCAGCACGAAAGTTTGACGTTCGCCAAAGCGACATTTTTCAGAATTCAGAACCAGCCCGGATTTTTCGATGCAGTCAAGAACAAGACTGAGACGGTTGTTATGTTCCTCAAACGTACGGCCAAAGATCACATCGTAAGGTAGCACATGCATATCTCCCATTTTAGACCACGTAATACTTTGTCCATAAATTTTTCAAAGGTGGCTGGAGCATTACAAAGGCCAAAAGGCATGACATCAAATTCAAATAAGCCATCCGGAGTTATGAAAGCAGTCTTTTCTTTGTCGCCGGGTTCCATAGGTATTTGCCTATAACCTGACCGCAAATCAAGCGTTGAAAAATAGGAAGCGGCATGCAAGCAATCTATGACGTCATCAATCCATGGTAAGGAATATACATCTTTCTTCGTCACATTGTTTAGTCGCCTGTAATCTACACAGAATTTCCAGAAATCATCCTTTTTCCTGACAAGAATTACCGGGGCTGCCCACGGGCTGGGCGACTCTTGCACGATCCCTTTGTTCAGCATGTCCTATACTTGTTCGGCGATAATTTTGCGCTCAGAGGATGGCACTCGGTAGGGCTTCTGGCAGATGGGGTGTGCAGAGCCAGTGTCTATTCGCTGACGAGCGCGGGACGAGGGTAACTAAAGGGGTGCATCTCTATGTTTGAATTCGAAAGCAGCAACATGCCGGAAAAGCACCTGCACCAGCGCTTGCCGTTTCGTCGTACTGAGAGTCTTGCTGATCATAGCAAGCATTCGATCTTCATTATGGCGAATATCACAGGCAGAGGAAGAGGTGGGGAGGTCCGTAGCTATTGCTGCTATCGAGTTGCATGAGGCTTCATCAAAGAGAGCTATCTTCATCCCGCGAGGAAGCACAACCGGCGTGTCAGAACAGTTCAGCGCCCACAATGTTGCTACTCCTTTTGTCATGCACACAATAGAACAAGGCACAAGTATTTCCTTCTTTAAACAGTTCTTGCGTAGAGGCCCCAATACGAGGTCAACACAAGCATTATCAACCGCTGTGGAAGAGACTCGAACGGGCGTCAGGCACCAAGATGGTGCTATCACTTCATCAATCACACTAAGTGTGTTCCTGTCTTCGCCACGGTAGTCTTCTTCAGAAAGCGACGGCAGAAACAAATTGTTTAGTAATATTTTCCCACTACCACAGTCAACGGAAGCACCGCATTGCTCCAGGAAATCGATACCAAGATTGACATCATGCGAACAAAGAGATAGAACCAGAAATTCCGATACAAATACTTTTCCAGCCAATGAAACACTGACAGCACATACACCAAGAGGATTAAGCCACTCGCCGCCTACACCACGAAAGGTGATTGTATCGTCCCATGAAAACATAACTTTGCGACCTAAGCGGTTTCTGAAAGCGAGGCTCATCACAGACACAGTCGCCCCAGTGTCAACTAACGCCATCGTCGGTATTCCATCAATCAACATATTCACTTTGTTTTTGATCATAACAATAGGCAGAGGTATATCTTGAAAAGACCGTCCGGCGACCTCACCTCCATTGGCCGCAGATGCTAGTTCCCCGGCGGCGGAGAAGAGCGACGCAGAGTAGACGGCGAGCGACGAGAACGGTTGGATGGTGGTGTCAAACTCCGCTCGGATGCTGGCGAATCACTGCGTCTGGTCTCGCGCGAAAAACGGTCCCTTGGAAACAAGTCGGTTGTCCGCAGGTCATATGACGCACCGGGTCTTGGTGGCGAAGACATGGCTGGTGTCCTTCGTTATTGGTGGCGTTGTTGGCGGCAATACCGAGCAATGTACCCAGTGAAACCACAGTTGCAGCACACGGGACGGTCACGGCTTATACTATATTCAATGGAACGAATCCTGGGCCGCTGCTGTCGGCGAGGAAGTTCGATATCACGCGAAGAACGAGTTTCTGCCACTCTCTGGAATTCATTGTATTCGTCGTAAGTTACATCTTGGTAGTAGGGTTGGTACTGTCCTTGCCGCAGCGGGACGTAGTCCGGCTGAGAGCCCTGAGTATAAGAATGTGGCTGTGCTCGTCGTGATCGTGAGTCATAGGCAGGGCCTCTATCGTATAAGCGTGGCTGATAATGAAGTGTGGCATCAGAATCCTCAAAGCCCTCCGCCACTCGGTGCGAGAAGAATGAAGCAACGTTTCGCTCGAACTCCGGTGACTGATAGGGAGGATGAGTGCTTGAGCGGTTTGCCACTTGCGCGTACAGGCCGAGTTCTTCACGTACTATCTGCCGGATTGTTGTTGCATGATCAAGCGCCTGGTTGCTACCTGTGATCGCAATGGTCGTCACATTGGGTAGCCTGCCAAACTTTGGCGTGATGCGCCTCGTCTTTAGTTGCTCAAAATTGCGGCAATGACGAATGACATCGGTGACAGATGTCAAGGTGTCTTTCGCAATGAGGAAACTGTAAACAGCCTCGGCGATTCTTTTTAGAATGTGTCCGACTTTGTCTTCCTCAGACATTCCGGAGTCAATGGTCCTACATAGCTTTATGACTTCCTCAGTGTAGGTCGTGGCACTTGAGCGCGTTGCATTAGCGTCTGTTCGACTCTTTTCTTTATCGTTGTTGGGTCGCCGAAACGCTCTTTGATTTCAGAAACAAATCTGTCCCACGTCGTTAGCGTTTCCTCCCGATTCTCGTACCACATTACTGCAGTATCCGTCCGAAAGAACGCGACGTACAAAAGTTGAGAAGCGGCATCCCATTTGTTAGCGGCGCTCACCCGTTTGTAATGGATGAGCCAAGCCTCGACGTCTTCATCTGGTCTGCCGGCAAAGGGACGAGCATCTCTCAGTTGTGAAGCCGAACTGGTCGACGCAGAAGTCGAGAGGGGTCGGTGTTCATTTGCTTTGTGGGACATGTCCAGACCAGATGGATTCGGTGGAAATCCAGCAATGCGACGGCTCCGTCGAAGAACTTGCGCTTCACCTTCCGTCTTCGGGTGTCGATTACCCAGCACGTCCACCACAACTGTAACAGCGAGCTGTGATAAGATGGTTTTATTTACAGGAGGTGACCGATGGTCGTTTGCGGCAGCACACTGTGATCGTGTCAAGACTCTTCGTCTTCCTCTGCTTCTCTTCTCTACCTTTTTCTAGTCTGTTTCAATATATATATATATATATATATATATATATATATATATAATATAATATATATATATATATATATTGATGTACAACACAGAGAACAAGAGACAACACCCGATCCTGGGCCAGCTGTTCTTATTCTGCCTCTTCTTCTTCTACCTTCCCTTTGCTGCCCACGCGCCCGAGCCCCAGCGTCTTTCTTCGTCTTGACACTCGGTCATGACTGCGTGAGCGCGGAGTTGGCGGCAAAGTTTCTGCTGGGCGGGCTTGGCTGCATCCTGGTGGTCGTCCTGAACTACAATGCAATATGAATTGACGGTCTGGGGGAAGCGTCTCTGTTGGACACACTCGCTGCCTCGAGCCGGTTGGTCTACGCCACGGTGCGCCTTTGCTTGCAGATCTGTCAGTGTGTATTCTGGTGGGCGGCATTGGCTGCCTCGCATAGGCTGGTCATGGCCACGGTGCGTCTTGCATTGAAAGTAAGGCGATGATGCCTCTGGTGGACGCCATTGACTTTGTCGTGCCGGTTTTTGTGTCTTGCTTTGAAAGTCGGGTGACGATGGCTCTAGTGGACGCCATCAAGTGTTTCGCAATGGTCGTCTTCGGGCCGCAGCTTCGGAGCCCTGAGTTGCCAATACCATCTCTTGCGGGCGGTATTGGCTGTGTCTGTGGGGTCTCTCTCGTCGACGCCATGATTTGCCTTGCGGGGCTGTCGTACACTCTGGTGAGCGACCTTGGCTGTCTCGAGGCGGCCGCAGCAGCAGGCAATTCAGTTGGCGCAGTTTGGGGCACTGGTCTTCATTCCCGTCGGCGTTCTCGACAGGCTGCGGTTCCTGGCCATCATGCCTTGACGCAGGAGCCTCTGCGCTGCCATCTTTGGCCCCTCTTGTTCTGCGGCCACAAGGAATCAAGATGCTGCTTGGTTGTTCTGTACCGTTGTTCTGTCTTTGGTTGTTCTGTCCTTGGTTGTTCTGTGCGAGCTGGTCACAGGCTGGCCGATCTATCTCCAATTCCTCCTCAACGCACACTGCCTCCTGGTGATCCGCACGGCTTCCAGATGGTCTTAAAGTCATATTGCATTGCCCGTGATCCTAAGTATGGCTGTACGCCGGGAGGCCAGAAGTGTTGATGTTGACTTCACCTGCTTGCGGTGCATCACTAACGTCGGCCAAGGCGTGGTGGGCAGATACGGATAAAACAGGCATATAGTCCATTATTCTGTCTTCGGCAGACATAGATTGATTGAGTGAAGCACTCTCACACTCGGCCACTGACTGCCGCGTTGTAGGCAAATCCCTCACCGCCTGATCACTGAGTCTGCTCTCCTCGCAGGTATCACTGGGAACTTTTGGTATCGTAGACAGGTAGGGTGTGTCATGTCGTGACCCATCCGGCAGGACAAGGGTGAACGACTCCACAGGCCAAGGAGGTGTCGGGTTCGAAGGCCGCAATGCCAATTGCTGAGGCTCGAGGGTGATCTTGTTGCCTGTTTTCAAACTGAAGGATTGCGATGAGACATCGAGCTGCCGCCCCACATGAGCTCGATATATGGTAGTGGGCGCGCTGACGAAGGGTCCAGCTACCCTGCGTCCCTCTGTATCTCCCCCCACGAAAGAGGACGGGGTGGCCGATGGCTGACACGAACTTGGGTCCGGTACCAGTGACGAGTCTGGAAGCTCATGTGGAGAACTGGAGTGCTCAGTTGGAGCCTCGAGATGGAACCCTTCTTCAACTCCATCCTCGGTACCAGTAAGGTTGAACTGGGTGGTGGAAGGGAGATCGGAGAGTGTCCAGCCGAAGGCCGCTATGAGCTTGGAGCTCCACTCCACCCAGGACAGCTGCTTGAAGCCTTCATACCGGTGCCACGCCACTGCACCTTCCCGAAGACGGTCTATAGCCACGGTCCATTTCTGAGATTTCGTCCAGGCCTCACGCATTGCTATCGCGTTGACGGTTGCCACCCAGCTGTCGGCGTCGTTCCGTATCCCGTGGAATTCAGGTAGTTCGCAGACGGCTGGTGATTGTGAGGTGGCAGGTGGCAACGCAGAGATCACGGACGCGAAGCAGTCGAGCTGGTGTGAGAGCTCGATCAAAGAATACCGAAGCTCCCTGCGTTGCTCCGGTGTGCTTGCCTCAAGGTCGTATGAGGCAGCTACGTCCAACACTGCGTTAATGTCACACAATGCTGGCAAGATTTTAGGAGCTCGCTCGGTGATCAACGCTGTCAGTTGGTTAGTCTCGGCGTGGAGTAGCGCGATGGTACACCGCAGTTCCACGGCACTGTCGCACGAGGCTTCTTAACCGCTTTGGTTCGCGGCCGTGAAGTACGTGGTTCTAGTAGTACTCACGGCGGTGACACGCACTTCCAAGGAAGCATGAACAGCGTTTCTTGGCAGCTCGTATGTTGGAAGAGGGAATGCAGGCCGTGGGGAGCTTGAACAGCATTCCCAAAGGACAGGAGCCCGTGCGTATTACGGCCGCGAAGTGGTAGGATAGTGTCCATTGGGTGATGCCCTGGTACCCCAGAGGAGGCATGGACACCGTCCACTGATGGTCCGATGGGCAGCTGAAGCGGCGACCGGGTGGTTGACTCCATCGCCAAGGAAGCGTGAACGGCGTTCCTGGTTGGAGAAGGCCGCACTTCCGACGAACCACAAAGACACGTACCAGTGGCTTCCCGCTGAGGGTTCACTTGTCGGCTTGCGCTGACGACAGAATGCATAGCCAAGGACGCGTGGACGGTGTCATTTGTAAAATGGTACCGGTAACGTGTACTGCAGCCGCCAAGGAGGCCTTGACGCCGTCCTCAAGCGGCGATTATCGCGGCGGTCCTGGATGATGAAGCCGGGACGCAAGACTTCTCCTTCGTCGACTGCGCCATTGTGATGTACAACACAGAGAACAAGAGACCACACCCGATCCTGGGCGAGCTGTTCTTATTCTGCCTCTTCTTCCTCTACCTTCCCTTAGCTGCCCACGTGCCCGAGCCCCAGCGTCTTTCTTCGTCTTGACAATATATATATATATATATATATATATATATATATATATATATATATATATATACACTGAAGTTTTTTCAACGAGCCAAACGTAATTGGGAAGAAAAGAGACACAACTTACCGGTTGCCTTACTTTTGTCCACCGGTGGAAACCGTTGGAAATAAAATTAAGGCATATTCTCTATATATATATATATATATAATATATATATATATATATATACACTGAAGTTTTTCCAAACGAGCCAAACGTTAATTGGGAAGAAGAAGAGACACAACTTACCGGTTGCCTTACTTTTGTCCACCGGTGGAAAACCGTTGGAATAAATTAAGGCAATTCTCTCTCTCTCCCTTTATATATATATATATATATATATATATATATATATATATATATATATATCGCATCGAACGCGCATCGAACGCGTAATTCGAAGGTCGTAGGTTCGATTCCTGCTCACAGTTGGTAATTTTTTCATCCACTTTTCTTTCTTCTTATTTACATTCCATTGGTTTTTAATAACTTCCCCTGTACATTCCTTGGCATTACTGTCTGTTATATCTCTTTAATATTGTGTTAAAACACGGAAAAACGAGCCCTTAGGTATACACTTCTTTCCCTTATATATATATATATATATATATATATATATATATATATATACATATATATTGTGGGCATTTGTAACTTACATCGTCCTCATCCCTGCATAATCACAATCACCATCATCCGCTTGTCTCTTTGCCCTCATTGCCACTTTGGGTCATCATCATCGTCATCGTCTGTGTGCTGGCTCTGCCCGTTCGTTTTGCGAGGTCTTTCCTAAAATAAACGCTGTCGCAGCCAAGACTACCAAGACTTCATAATATATATATTTATATATATATATATGTATATATATATATATATATATATATATATATATATTGTTAGGACGTTTATTGGCGGGAACTCACGATGATGCACAACAGCGACAGTCAATGCGGGGACCGACTCTCTGCACAAGCTGCTCTTCTTTTTACGAAAAGGGCGACCCACTAGAAGGCGCTGGAGAGGACGATCCACTGTTCGAAGGCTTCACCACAACTACCCCGGGTACGAAGAGGGAGCCGCCTGGTGACCTAACAGCTGGTTACTATGAGTGGGTCGTGGTAGGCCTTGAGGCGCTCCACATTGCCAATGTCGCGCCCTTGACGGCGAATGTTCGAAGATGGTTAGATGGGTTCGATCAAGTAGTTTACAGGGGCAATGCGTTCAACGACACTGTAGGGGCCTTCGTATTTGGGCCATAGTTTTGAAGATAGGCCAATTGCAGTGGTAGGGATCGAGAGCCAGATGAGCGGTCCAGGGAGGAACGGTGGCGCAGTAGTGCTTGTGTCAGCGCGAATTCCTTTTTGCCGCTCGTGATCATGCGCAGTAATGGTCTTTGCAAGCTCTCGACACTCTTCAGCGAGCTTGGCTGTAGCTGAAATAGGCACCCACTCGTACGGATCTGGCTTGTACGGAAGTATTGTGTCGATGGTGTGTGGCGGGTGCTTTCCACATGATAAAAATATGTAAAAAGCCAGTAGTGCTCGGAGGGGTGGAATTATATGCGTAGGTGCCGAAGGGTAGATTGGCATTCCAATTTGAGTGATCGGCGGCCACATACTTGGAGAGCATGTCACCGAGCGTACGGTTGAAGTGTTCGGTGAGGCTGCGGGTGGTAAGCAGCAGTTATGCGGTGAACAACGTTGCACTCTTCGAGATTGGCTTCGACGACTTCAGACATAAATACATGGCCTCGATCACTGAGCAGTTCCTGAGGTGGACCGTGTCGCAGCATGAATTGTTGGAGCAGGAAGGAGGCCACATCGCTCACTGTAGCCGCGGGGAAAGCGGCGCTGTGGACCACCTCACGCGTATCGCGTGAGGTGGTCCACAGCGACAATGGCCCAGCGGTTACCAGTCGACATTACTGAAAGTGGCCCATATAAATCAATGCCAACACGCCCAAATGGCCTGGTAGAGCAAAGTAGAGGCTGCAGAACTTGCGGCAACAGGTGCGTTGAAGTTTTGCGGCGCTGACAGTCTATGCACGAGCGAACGAATTTCTGCACGTAGCGGTACATCTCGTGCCAAAAGTACCGTTGACGTATGCGGTGATAAGTCTTCGATACCCCAGAGTGCGCACATTGTGGATCAAAATGAAAGAATTCGCATATGTCAGAGCACAAACTGCGGGGTATGATTAGTAGACACTGGCGGCCGTCACCATTGTAATTGCGTCGATGGAGAGGTCGTCGCCAACGGCGAAATGGTGGGCTTGACGACGCAACGCGCGAGTGAATGGAGTGGATGAATCTGTCAGAAAGTCTATCAGTGAGGCAATTCGTTGATCCTTGCGCTGTTCAATAGCAACGGCATGAATGCTAATGGAAGAAATGGCAAGGTGAGACGCTGAGTTGTGGGCATTGCCGTCAGGCAAGGGAGAGCGCGACAAGGCGTCGGCGTCAGCATGTTGCCTTCCGTTGCGGTACAGCATGTGGATGTCGTAGCCTTGCAGGCGAAGTGCCCACCGGGCGAGACGGCCTGAGGGATCTTTCAATGACGACAACCAGCAGAGTGCGTGATGGTCGGTGACGACATCAAATGGGCGACCATACAAATAGGGTCGGAACTTTGTAAGGGCCCAGACAATTGCCAGACATTCTTTTTCGGTGACGGTGTAATTACTCTCGGATTTTGTAAGCATACGGCTTGCATACGCCACGACATATTCCGGGAATCCCTGGCTTGCGCTGCGCAAGGACAGCGCCGAGGCCAACACCACTCGCATCCGTGTGTACTTCGGTAGGGGCCGTAAGGTCGTAGTGGCGGAGTATAGGAGGCAACGTCAACAAACGACGGAGCGTTGTAAATCCGCCGTCACACTGTGATGACCACGAATGGAGAGGCCCGTTACTTCCGAGGAGCTTCGTCAGCGGCGATATGATGGTCGCGAAGTTTCGAATGAAGCGCCGAAAGAAGGAATACAGTCCTACGAAACTGCGCAGTTCCTTGACGGATGTCGGCTTGGGGAACTCAGTCACGGCCCGAAGCTTGGCTGGATCAGGGAGAATTCTGTCCTTGGACACGACGTAGCCGAGTATTGTCAGCTGCCGAGCTGCAAATTGGAACTTCTTTAGGTTGAGTTGCAGACTGGCGTCACTCAGACGCGTTAAAACATGCCACAGGTGTTGAATATGCGTGGAGAAGTCCGGAGTGAAAACGACGACGTCATCCAGGTGGCACAGGCACGTGTGCCATTTCAGGTCACGCATAACGGTATCCATTATGCGCTCAAGGGTGGCGGGTGCATTGCACAGCCCAAACGGCATGATGTTGAATTCGAAGAAGCCGTCGGGGGTGACAAAAGCGGTCTTCGGTCGAGCGGCCTCAGCCATAGGTACTTGCCAGTATCCTGAGCGCAAATCAAGAGATGAAAAGAATTCGGCTCCTTGCAGGCTGTCAATCGCGTCATATACCCGTGGTAGTGGGTACACGTACTTACGAGTGATCTTGTTGAGGCGTCGGTAGTACACACAGAACCACACAGAACCGTCCTTCTTCGCGACGAGAATGACAAAAGATGCCCAGGGGCTGTTAGATGGTCGAATAACATCGTGGCGAAGCATGTCGTCGAATTGCTCGTTGAATACACGCCGTTTTGTGGAGGATATGCGATATGGACGTTGCCGTAGTGGTGGTTGTGCGCCTGGGTCGATGCGACGCGTAACGGTGGATGTGCGACTAAGCAAAGGTGGAGCAACATCGAAAGTAGAGCAGAATTCTTTCAACAGGCCCAGAAGCTGGGAACGCTGGAGTGGCGTAAGGTTGTCGGGAATAGAGGGACCGAATACATCAAGGGATGTTGAAGCAGATGTAGTAACAGCACTAAGCGTACTGGAACTTCGGCAGTGCGTGTCATCGGGTTGATCCATGACTTGTGCGTCTTGGATGGGTTCCACGCTGCCGACACATTCCCCTCGCACCAACGTAACACTGTACGGGAATGAGTTCAGAACAAAAATAGTGGTGCTACCGTGAGTGACTTGCACGTACGTCCGCGAAAGGAACCAGTAAGCCTTTTCTAGTGAAAAGACGATGAGATGGCGAGAGGAGTGCAGCGGTGTCGGAAAGAGTTGCGTAGTAGACTGACACCGCTACGGACAAGTTCGCAGGCACTTGCGTGTCGCCGCTGACGAGTAACTTTCTTGGAGCAGATGGACTGTCGGCCAGCGTCAAAGAAGAGAATTGTGTGAGCTCTATGTCTGCTGGTGCGCAATGAACGACGGCGTCGTGGCGGGAAAGAAAATCTCATCCTAGGATGACGTCATGAGGGCATGAAGGAATAATGATGATTTCGACGGCATTCATCACGTCCTGAATCATGAGGCGGGCTGTGCACATCACTGTAGGGTGAATGTTTTGGGTTCTGGCTGTACGGAGGGAGAGCGCGGAAAGCGGCGTGGTCACTTTGCGCAGCAATCGATGGTGGCTCCTGTATCTACAAGGGCAGAAGCACGAACACCATCCACTAGCACGTCTATCACGTTCGATGGGCTTTCCTGAGGGCTTCCGCAGTTCGACAGCGTCGCAGCCCTTGCCTCGTGGACTGCGACAACTAGTTTTCCTGGTCAGCCTCGAGGGAACGTTGGCGCATCGGCGATAGCGAACGACGTCGCGGAGGTGGTGAACGGCGGGTAGACGGAGCGGGGCGGGACGACGTTGACATAGGTGGCGGTTGATCTTAAAAGCGGCTTGATTGGCTGGGAAAGTTGAAGGCGACTTGCGGTTGCTGCACACAATTGCAATAGCGTGCTACGTGACCGACGCAGCCACAAGCAAAGCAGATGGGCAATTGTCAGAAGTGCGCCGTCGGTTTGCGGGTCCCATCAATGTCGCAGAACGCGATGGGTGAGCCGGCTGCTGATATGACTGCGTAGTGGGCTGCATTCGGGGCACGTAGATAACGTTGGCATATGTAGGTGGCACAGTTCCTCCGAAGGCCTGGGGCCTGGTGATGGTTTCGGTGTAACCAAGGGGGCCAGTCACAGGAATCAGTGGAGACGGCCTGGCGACAACTTGGGCGTAGCTGAGTGGCGCAGATATGGGAGGCGGCTGGTGGTGTTCAGGAATGACCTCCACAGTTTCCTACTCAATGGCTCAGCGGAGGGGAGGCAGAAGTGTGCTTGACGGCTGTTGAGCATGTTGCGAAGAAGCAAAAGCCAGTAAAGAGACCTGGCGGGCAACATCCTCACGCACGAATAACTTGATTTCGGCGAGCAAGTTTGTGTGGTAAGGAACTGTTGACAAGGCCGAGAGATCAGCGTCACGTGAGGGCGATTGACGGGTCATGAAGCGCTGCCGCAGCAGCTCCTCGTAACTTTGGCATAGTGTAATGATCTCTGCCACAGTACGAGGGTTCTTGGCCAGGAGCTTGGTGAAGGCATCGTCGGCGATGCCTTTTAGAACAAGCATGATTCTGTCAGCCTCTGACATGTTCGCGTCCACTTTCTTGCACAAGTCAAGGATGTCCTCGATGTAACTTGTGAAGGACTCACCGGTCTGCTGTGCTCGTTCGCGTAACCGCTGTTCGGCTTGCAGCTTACTAACGGCAGGACGGCCGAACACGTCGACGACGGCAGCTTTAAAGGTGGACCAAGTCGGGAAATTGGCTGCGTGGTTGTTGTACCACATGCCGGCCACACCCGCGAGGTAGAAAATAGGTTGCCGAGTTTCCCTGCCTCGTCCCAGTGATTGGGGACGCTGGCGCGTTCGTACATACCGAGCCAGTCCTCGTTGTCGGTGCCATTCGCACCGGTGAACACGGGAGGGTCGCGGATGCGCGGGACACCGGAACATGGCGTCGGCGCAATAGAAAGCGTTTGCTGAGCTGCGTCTTGGTGCATGGTAGAAGGCACGGTATGGGCTCGAAGCAACAAGGGCATTGAATGCACACCAAAGGTGTTTCAAGGGCACAGCACTCTCCACCAAATCGTTAAGACATTTATTGGCGGGCACTCAGCGATGATGCACAACAGTGACAGTGAATGCGGGGACCGACTCTCTGCACAAGCTGCTCTTCTTTTTACAAAAATGGCGACCCACTAGAAGGCGCTGGAAGGCGATATATATATATATATATATATATATATATATATATATGTATATATATATATATATATATATATATATATAATGTGACGAGGTTTATTAGTCGATAACGACAACGGCAAGACAGCGTGAAGAACCGTCCAGCAGAGATCAGCACCGCAGCGAGCCGAAGCACGAGCCGAGAGAGCCGGGCGTTGACGATGCTGCTCGCCGCAGGCACATCTTATTCTTCACAATCGCCCCGCTGAAAAAGGAGCCATCCTGGCGACTTAAGAAGTTTCAGGCAGAGGCTCATGGTATAATTTCAGTCGGGAAACATGGACGATGTCACGTGCGCGCCTGGCGCATGTCGTCCGATCTGCAAACTGGCTCAATTAGGAAATTGACTGCAGAGGTTTTCTCCAAACGGTGTAAGGCCCCTCGTACCGGGGGACAAGTTTTGAGGAGAGTCCCGGTGTTTGGTGTGCAAGTGCGAGCCACACAAGAGACCCTGGGGCATAGCTGGGATCTGAAAGGGCGGTGCTACGGTGTTCTTTCTGGCGTTGCTGCTCTTTTGAAGTGAACGCACGGGCGAGCTGGCGGCACTCTTCGGCTTGTCGAGAAGCATCGGAGACAGGTGGGCACTCGGAAGCATCAGGACGGTAGGGTAGTAGTGTGTCGATTGTATGGGAAGTCTCGCGTCCATAGAAAAGAAAGAAAGGTGAGAATTCCGTGGTGGTTTGAACTGCGGTGTTATATGTGAATGTGACGTATGGGAGAACACGGTCCCAGTTGCTATGATCAGACGCCACGTACATTGAGAGCATATCACCCAGCCTGCGGTTGAACCGTTCCGTTAGCCCGTTAGTCTGCGGGTGGTATGCTGTCGTTTTTCGATGAATGACGTGGCATTCCGAAAGCAGAGCTTCGACGACATCGGAGAGGAAAGTGCGGCCTCTGTCACTAAGGAGCTCTCGAGGTGGACCATGTCGAAGGATAAAGCGATGTGAAATGAAAGAGGCGAAATCCTGAGCAGTAGTGCTCGGCAAAGCGGCTGTTTCGGCGTAGCGTGTCAGGTGGTCAACTGCCACTATAATCCACCGATAACCATTTGATGTCAATGGAAGTGGGCCGTAGAGGTCAACGCCGACGCGATCAAATGGCTTGGCCGGGCATGGAAGGGGCTGCAATGCGCCAGTAGCACGTGGCAGTGTTGGTTTGCGTCGCTGGCAGTCAGGACAGCACTGCACGAATTCGCGTACAAAATTGTACATGCCGTGCCAGTAATAGCGATGGCGACGGCGTTCATATGTTTTCAACACTCCGGCGTGGCAGCATTGCGGATCGTCATGACGACAGGCGCATACTTGCGATCGTAAAGTGCGTGGAATGACCAGCGGCCACTGGCGGCCATCGGGAGCATAGTTGCGTCGATGAAGGAGTTGATCGCGGATGCGAAATGGAAAGCGTGACGTCGGAGGGATCGAGACACTGGAAGGTTGGGCGTGCCAGATAGATATTCGATGAGAGATGCGATCTACGGGTCACGAAGTTGTTCGGTGGCAATCGAGTCGAGATTTAGCGATGACAAGGTCTCGAGGCGAGTGTTTCCGCACGTCGGATCTCGTGATAAAGGTGAGCGGGACAGGGCATCAGCGTCAGAGTGTTTGCGTCCGCAGCGGTATACGACGCGAATGTCGTACTCCTGGATGCGGAGTGCCCATCGCGCAAGGCGGCCAGAAGGGTCTTTCAAATTGGAGAACCAGCAAAGCGCGTGGTGATCAGTTACTAGATCGAACGGGCGGCCGTATAAGTATGGCCGGAATTTTCCAAGCGCCCACATCAGAGCCAAACACTCTTTTTCTGTCACGCTGTAATTAGTTTCAGTTTTCATCAGAGTGCGGCTAGCGTAGGCTACAACGTATTCTGAATAGCTCGGCTTTCGTTGAGCGAGGACAGCGCCTAACCCGACGCCTCTGGCGTCGGTGTGCACTTCGGTAGGAGCCGTCGGGTCGAAGTGGCGAAGAATAGGTGGGGAGGTGAGCAGACGGCGTAGAGTAGCGAAGGCAACGTCACATGCAGGGGACCAGGAGGAGAGGTTCACGTCACCGCGAAGAAGCTGGGTTAATGGGGACATGATAGATGCAAAATTGCGAACAAAGCGCCGGGAATACGTGCATAGGCCTACAAAACTGCGAAGTTCTTTCATGGTCGTCGGCTTGGGAAATTCAGCGACTGCTCGAAGTTTTGCCGGGTCAGGTAATACGCCGTGTTTGGACACGATGTGGCCTAGTATGACGAGCTCGCGTGCAGCAAAGCGGCATTTTTTCAGGTTAAGCTGCAGGCCAGCGTTGGTCAGGCAAGTCAAAACGTGCCTGAGGCGAAGGAGGTGTGTAGGAAAATCATGGGGGAAAACCACGACATCGTCGAGGTAACAGACGCACATATTCAACTTGAGGCCACGTAGCGTATTATCCATAAGACGTTCAAACGTGGCAGGCGCGTTACAAAGCCCAAAGGGCATGACGTTAAACTCGTGTAGTCCATCTGGTGTAAGAAATGCCATTTTTTGGTGATCGGCTTCAGCCATTGGGACTTGCCAATAGCCACACCGCAAATCTAGCGACGAGAAAAATTCCGCTCCGTGAAAGCTGTCGATGGCGTCATCAATGCGCGGCAAAGGATAGAAGTCCTTGCGGGTTATCTTGTTCAAATGACGATAGTCCACGCAAAATCGGATAGATCCGTCTTTCTTACGCACGAGGACGACAGGCATATCTGCGACTTGATCGTTGATGACGCAGCGCTCTTCAGCGGAGACACGGTATGGTCTTTGACGCAGTGGCTGGAGTAGGCCGGTGTCAACATGATAGTGACTTGTGACGTGCGGTCCAGTTGAGGCTGCGACACATCGAAAGAACTCCAGAACTCTTGCAGAAGATCCAGCAGGTCGGCATGTTCGTGGGAGTGAGAGTGTCGGCAATGGCGCTAGAAAACGTATCCTTGGACGACTCCTCGAGTGCCGACAGTGATTTTGGGTGGTCGCAGTAGTCATCCGGGACATCAACCAAAGCCGAAGGGTCGAGATCCTGCACGCGGCCGAGACATTCCCCCGCAAGCAAAGTGACAGGTGTGGAAAGCGGATCTCTTACGAACATGTTGCTTCTTCCGGCGGCAAGGTCAATTGTTGCGAAAGGCAGCGGCAGAGCTCGACGACTCTTGAAGATATCGGAAGGCATAAAAAGGCATGTAGCGTCAGTGTAGGCGTTGCATGAAACGGGAACAAGGGCGAAATTTCCAGGTGGAATATCGGTATCTTCATGAACGAGCAACTACTCTTGAACGAGCAGTTCAGAACCACAATAGGTTCAGAACCGGATGTGGACATAAACGGACGTTTGGTTTTGTTCTCAGTGTTGACAATGGTTCTTCCTCTTTTTTACTTTTTTTCTTCTTTTTTTCTTTTTTCCCTTTTATTCTTTTCGTCTTTTTTCTTCTCTTTCTTCTTTTTTTTCTTTCCTTTTTTTTAGTTCTCTCTCACTCTCGCAAACATCTTTCAAGGCGGGAGGGACGCGGCAGCAACGAAGTTTGGAAGTTCATGTTAGTATAATTCATCCCCTGATGAAGGGAGGACCCCTCTCGAAACTGTTGGGAAATAAATATATTTATCCTTGCTGACAACGCTCCCGATGTGCCATATCCCATATATATATATATATATATATATATATATATATATATATATATATATATATATGTGTGTGTGTGTGTGTGTGTGTGTGTGTGTGTGTGTGTGTGTGTGTGTGTGTGTGTGTGTGTGTGTGTGTGTGTGTGTGTGTGTGTGTGTGTGTGTGTGTGTGTGTGTGTGTGTGTGTGTGTGTGTGTGTGTGTGTGTGTGTGTGTGTGTGTGTGTGTGTGTGTGTGTGACAGGACATGGACGTTCGGGCTTATTCGGATGTCTGAGGGAGTTTCAATGCCAATTAGGTCTAGAATACCACCGCACCTTCTCGTTTTACACCACAGAAGCGGACGTCTGCGTATACGCCTAGCTGTGCGCACGGGGAGGGGAAGGAGGGGTTCTCTCTGTAGTTATCTAGGGGGGAGGCGTAAGGGAGAGGGGGCGCTCCTGTGAACCTCCCCCCCCCAGCCCCGTAGCCAGCGGAGGGCAGGGATCGGGCCCTTCTCCAATTTCTGACGGTTGTGTTTGGGTTCTACCGAAAAGAAATGATAAAAATGGGCGTGAATAAACGCCTTCGGCAAGAACCCTTCTCCTCCTCCTCCTGATGGGC
Organism: Rhipicephalus annulatus; assembly: GCA_013436015.1. Classification (NCBI taxonomy): domain Eukaryota; kingdom Metazoa; phylum Arthropoda; class Arachnida; order Ixodida; family Ixodidae; genus Rhipicephalus; species Rhipicephalus annulatus. The sequence continues at coordinate 183,763 of WOVY01003885.1, read as the reverse complement.
TACCCTGCGCGCGCTTTATGTGCACGTACGCAAGTGGTAATGTTTACTACCTCAGGTAGTAGTATCATTTACTACCACGTACATTTACTACCCCTGGTATATTTCGGAGGTAGAAAGTGATCGCAATACGTAGTAACGGGGTCATAAAAGTAGTCATGGGTCTTATTACAACCGTTTTACAACCTTTTTTAAGGATGTGGGGCACCACGACTATTTCGATCAAAACGCAGTATATGCCGCAGCGTTGAACCTGTCCTCTATGTGAACCAGTGGTTTAAAAGCCTTCTTGGACAACGTGCCCCACACGCTGACGGAGGAGCTGCCACTGCTTGCTATGCGCGGTACGTTCCGGGGCTCAAATCTGCAGAAGGAACATAAACCGTCATTTCGAGCCTTTCTGCCTCTCTTGTCATCATCAAAGATCGCAAAAATAGCTGGCTTATTAACAGTGCCCTACTAAATATACGCAATCATAATAATTTTACCTAAGCGCCGACTAGTTTAAAGTCCCGATACCAGCAGAAAATGTGTTGTGTAATTATAGCAATCACTCAAAAACAAGACAGCCGACATAGTGAGTTTAGTGAAGATCAGATTTCGCATTGTAAGTATTTAAAATTCTCTGAGGCTTGCCCCAGCGAACAGAAAACGTGGACTCGTCGGTAAATAACACGCACGGCCATTCTTCCAGAGTCATGTTGCGTGTTATTGAGCATAAGGATGTCTTGAAAGCTTATTGGCCTCTGAAGTACCGGCGTTTCAGGTGGCACACGGCTCCGCAGGCCTTTCTCATGCAGACGACGTCTGATGGTTGACATGCTGGCCGAGAAATTTAAGCTTTCCTTGATGCCCCGCCACGGTGGTCTAGTGGCTAAGGTGCTCGGCTGCTGACCCGCAGGTCGTGGGTTCGAATCCCAGCTGCGGCGGCTGCATTTTCGATGGAGGTGGAAATGTTGCAGGCCCGTGGGCTCTGATTTGGGTGCACGATAAAAAACCCCAAGTTGTCGAAATCTCCGGAGCCCTCCACTACGGCGTCTCTCATAATCTTATGGTGAATTTGGGACGTTAAACCCAACATATCAATCAATCAAATCAATCGAAGCTGTCCTTGATCTGTCGAGCTGTGATGAACGTTGCTTTCCTTGCATCTTGTATAATGCATGGATTCTTCGCACTGTCTGTCACCCGCTGTCTCTGTCCATGTGAAAGTTTCCAGAAGCTTCCATCATCACAGAATGCCTGGCAAATTCTATTTATAGTCGACAAAGGTCATGTCTAATTCTCGCAATTTTCACACTGCTTCACTTCGTGCCGGTAAAGCGAAACAATTGGCGCTTTCTCTTTCAAAGAAATGCTCGGCGTTTCCAGTCAAAGTGAAGAAACACCGACTAAATTTCAAGGCCGAAGGGCTGCCGCAGTCATGTCAGAGGGTGGGGACCCAGTTACACCGCGAATGCCGCGAAAATCCAGTGTTTTGTTCACGTTTCAGGAGACCCAACGCTCCCACTGTCGCAGCTGCTGCGGCTATAGATTGTGCCGAATAAGAGATGTGGGGAAAAATCTTACTGAGCCTGCTCAGTAAGATAACTAGGCCCCCACCCTGAGACGTCACTGCGGCAGCCCTTCGGCCTTGAAATTTAGTCGCTGTTGAGTGAAGCCTTTTCGGGTAGTTCTCTGAAAGAAGGGTGCAGGTGAAGCAGCGCTGACGAACGAGATACGACGATCGCTTCAAAATCAACCACAAACCGCCTATATTTATCTTTATATATCGTGCCCAGAAACTGATTGCACTGTGGCGCTGAAATAAAAGCAAAGTAATTTCGAGTAATACTACAGTGTCTAGAAATATACTGCCTAGGGTGCTGAGAGGGCGCATTCCGTACGAGAGAGGGTGGCCTTGCATGGGATGACTGCACTCAGATGCCACAAGTGGCGCTGCGTGTCGAGAGAGTGCAAATATCTCGGCGTATGGATGAGCAATGAGACCGAGTACCTAAAAGAACATGAAATATACGTCACAGCTAAAGGTAACAGGAATGCAGCAGTGATGAAAAATGGGACACTGTGGAATTAGAATAGGTATGATGTTGTGAGAGGAATATGGAAAGGGGTCATGGTTCCTGGGCTGACGTTCGGCAATGTGGTCTTGTGCATAAGATCAGAAGTTCAAGCAAGATTAGAAATTAAGCAACGTGAAATAGGTAGGCTTAGGAGGTCACGGGAATACATGAAATCACAGAGAGTACAAGGTGATATGAGATGGACATCATTCGAGTGCAGGGAAGCTAGCACCAAGATAAAATTTGAGAAGCGATTGAGAGAAATAGCGGAAGAGCGTTGGGCTAGGAAGGTTTTCAGCTACTTGTACATGAAGAATGTCAATACAAAGTGGAGGAAACAAACCAGAAAACGGACTGGTAAGTACTTAGAAACCAGTAGTTGGCCAAACCGAAAAGAACTATCGGTTAAGAAGAAAGTGAAGGAAATGGAGACTAACACGTGGAGAATCGGCTTGATTAAGCAGTCCGCACTTGAGATCTATTGAACTTTTAAGCAGGAAATTACCAAGGAAAGGATTTATGATAATACTCGGGGTATTTCTCTACTGTTTCAGGCCAGGATGGGAGTTTCGCGAACCAAGACATATCGGGCCAAACACGAAGGGGTAGACATGGTACGCAGTGCATGTGGAGAGGAGGAGGAAACTGCCGAACACTTGATAATGTTCTGTTAAGGGCTTCACCCTATAGTTCAGGATGATGGCGAAGAGCTTTTCAAAGTACTGGGGCACTGGGGCACTGGGGCACTGGGACAGGGAGGGCAAAAGAGACTTTAAGCGGGTAGAATTAATTAGAAGAAGGTTAACTGAGTGGTGGCTAAGGTCAAGGCACGAGGGAAAATTAAACACTCACTGCAAAGTACCAGTTCTCAACTTTCCTATATTAAGGAAAAAAACAACATGAATCTTGTGGTTAGTTCACTAGGTATAACGGCTAGGCGGCGTTAGCCGCCGCCCGATCTAAAGGGTACAGCCACACCCATCCATCCATCCATCCATCCATGCATCCATCGATCCATCCATCCATCCATCCGTCCATCCGTCCATCCGTCCATTCATCCATCCATCCATCCATCCATCCGTCCGTCCGTCCGTCCGTCCGTCCATCCATCCATCCGTCCGTCCGTCCGTCCGTCCGTCCGTCCATCCATCCATCCATCCATCCATCCATCCATCCATCCACCCATCCATCCATCCATCCATCCATCCATCCAAGCACGAGCGCGTGAAATTCATCCCGTCCTGTTGCTGCCGGCGCGTCGCCATGTTTTAAATCAGTGTGTTACAGCTACCATATGATTTACTGTGAATTTCGATGGCGTCATATGTACACTGCAACACCCTGAGAAGTTAAAAGCTAAGCGGCAATGCAAAGAAAGGACGTGTATTGTGCCGCTGTGTCAAAGAAGTTATCGGTCGAACAAGGAAAAGGTGTCTTGTTGCCTGCACTATAGGATCCAGCGTGGTTTCCTGAATGATAAGCAAGACCAAGAGGGCAGACAGAAAGCTGAATCTGAAGGCTGTCGTGTGAGAAAAGCATTCTGAGAGTGACTCCATTGAACTATCTTTTCGGATAAGGGTGAGTGGTGTCGGGAACGAAATCGCCGTTTAGGCATAATTTCAAATATCAATATTTATCTGAAAAATTGAAAATATCCTTTCACAATTTATTCACACAGTTTTTGTCCCATGTCAACGTATCCCTTTCCAGACTCCCTTTCCAACAACGCTTTGAGTATCTTATGCGGCGAGTGTCAGATTCTTCATTGCCATGTTTTCATTTTTTGTTTTCACTTGAATCTTTATGGAATGCAGGCCAAAAAGTAAAGGTTTTGGTTCTCCTGTGATAATTCTTGCTCTCAAGAACAAAGCACATTTTTAAAAATAACTCTGGTGGTTATACTGTCAATGGTTTTTAAAATTATTTTTTTGCATACTGCAACCACTTCGAGCACCTATCTATCTATCTATCTATCTATCTATCTGTTTGTCTGTGCGCCTATTTATCTATCTATATATCTGTCTGTCTGTCTGTCTGTCTGTCTGTCTGTGTTTCCATCTATCTATCTATCTATCTATCTCTCTATCCGTCTGTACGCCTGTCTATCTGTCTACCTGTCTCTCTGTCTATCTGACCATCTGTCCATCTCTCTGTCTGTCCGTCTGTCGATCTATCTGTCCAGCTGTGTATCCGTCCGTCTGTATCTATGTCTATCGTCCATCTCTCTGTCCATCTGTCCATCACTCTGTCCATCCGTCTGTCCGTCCCTCTGTCCATCCGTCTATCTGTCTATCTGTCCGTCCGTCTGTCGATCTGTCCGTCCTTCCATCCATCCGTCAGTTCGTCTGTCCATCCGTCCGTCCGTCTGTCTCTCTCTATGTCCGTCTGCTTCTCTATCTATCTATCAAATCGCCTACGTCTGGGTGCTCTCATGTTCACCCCCTTAACTTATGGTAATCCAAAGATGGTTTGATGAATATGACTAGCTTGTCTTGACATGAATAATTTTACAATCCCGTCACGTAAGCCATCAAACCTTTCTCGCCACATTTTTTTAACGCGTGAGCGTTAAACTGGCAATGGCAACGTTGACCCTACGAATGCAAAACATAAACGTTTGTGTCCTAGCAGAGAAATCGAAGCCAAGCAATCTGCGTGAAAACCAAGTATTCTACTACAGAGCCACGCCAGGTCTTTGAAATGATTTGCAAGAAGAGTCAAACGGTTGTGAAACTTCAATGCTGGTTCCAGTGTTCACTATCCAATTTTTCGCATATATTTAGCACCACTTCATAATGTTTCACTTAATAAAAAATTACAAGAGTCACCTTGCATAGCATTGATTCCCAAGTTACGTGGGATCTGCCTGTTTTTTTTGTTTGTTTTTTTGCGGGCAGTAGCGGATGGCGATATGTATGTCACAAAATAATCCTCATTTGGTATTGCAAAGCGCCAGTACTGTGAAAGCAATGGAGTAGTTCTTATAAAGCATTATACCACTCCAAAAATTCAAAAAAATATTGGTTGGCCTCGCACGGCTCGGCCTTCTGAAAGCTTCGCAGCGCTTGCGGAGTGCAAGGATTGAACGCAAATGCACCCACTCGCACAGCAGCGCACCATGCAGGCGCCACCGGCCGTCATCAGCTGTGGGGCCATCTCCTAGCCTACGCTCAGCACACTAGGCAGTATATTTCTAGACACTGTAGTAATACGATTAAAAGCGCTTGGCACGCCCACGATGGCCACCATTATCACCATATGAATACTAGAGCAAAAACGGAGATAACGCACTGTAGGGAAATCGCGCAATGCTGCCAAATCGGATGTGCACGCCTGTCAATGGTGATGACTGAATGGCCAACACTACTGTTTCTGATGCTTTAAACACGTGCTCCCCTGTTCGGGTTTCATTTGATGCTGATTACATGAAATATGTCAAACGTTTGAACGTTTACGTATTTTTCTTTCTCTCTCGTTCTTTTTGTAGTCGCCCATCAGCAATACCGCATCCGGCACCAGAGTAATTAGCTCACGTGTTGCTTGAGCTAAACAGACGTTGAAAGAAACTATGGCAATGATTAGGATTGCAAAGACACCGTGTGCTGGTTCATTAAGATGATGGTTTTTTTCTCTGCAGCTTCCCGTCTAACCGCCGCCTAAAACATCTCTAGTGTTGAAATCAACAGAGCACAGCTGATGAAGCATGTTCACGAACGCCTATTGCGACGCTTGCTTCGTGACAGTATAGCGGCCGTTATGAGCTAGGGCGCCGACCATCGTTAGGAACCAAAGATGGCAGACGCCAATGTTTGCGCAGCACGTTGCGAAGTGGCGAGGCGTTGACCGCAGCAGTGCTAGTAGAGACAGCAGAAACGGGACCCTTCAAATGTACAGGATACGTCAAAAGACCGTGGTTCCGAGTGATGAAGGCACCATCTGCAGTCAGTTTTTTCCAGGAAAACGAGCTTACAGGCGTGTGCAGAAGAAACACGAATGTTGCTTCAGTGGGTACCCGTCGCATTAGATGTCGCACCCCTAAGAAATGTTTTGCTCATTTGACGGGAATATTCGTGACTGGTAGTGTTAGCCCTTCTCACTTTTTACCGTGATGCTCACTGGGGCAAATATTTTTTCCCAGTACTGCTCGAACAGCTCTCTGGCTCATTCGTGTTGCTTCTCAATAACGCAAAGTTCAAGGCGTCCTTACAGAGCTCTAAGGAGTTTGGGTCGCACCGTATATTTGGGAAATCATCACCTTATCATCTTTGTTTGACCTTCAAGGCTACTGCGATTCAACCTCAGTGGCTAACTGAAAGCACCTCAACAGTGAATTAGGCCATTCAAAACGCCCCTTAAAGACAAGCTTGCCATGCATTCGTGGTCTTAGCTTCACCGTACATGCATTGTCTTAAGGCTTCCAATCGTTTCTCAGAATTATGTAACTCTGCGGAACCAGGACGACTACCAAAAAGCTGCCAGTCACGTATTTTGCCCGGAAAAAACTTTACCTGATATTTTCACTACATGGAGGTTTTCGAAGCACAGAATAATGCTACCACGTTAGGCGATGACTGTTGAACTTGCAATACTCATATATATTTCTTTAACAGGTGAGAGTCATATCTGCCATGAAGAATCTGAAGAAAGAGTGGAGCAATACCACAGCGCTTGCCGTGTCACTCGGTATGGGTGGCCGGTGGTATGTACCCGCCTTCCCAGACAGAGATACCGACGTACCCGGCAACTATTCTCTCGGTCATCGCTGCAAGACGGCCTCGCGAGGAGACGCTCCTCCGCGAGACCAGATATCGAGCATAGCCGAGGCAAGGGGACCCTCTTCCTCGTTTTATTTGACGGGCTGGTTTCGCTATATCTTACTTGTTGGCGTCTTTTGCTGCGAATGTATCGTGGCCGAAATTATTGCTACTAACACAAAACGAAACTCTGATAGCACACAAACGTTCGCTGTGAAGGAGCTGTCAAAGGAAGCACATTTGTTTGCAGCTATACCCAATAATTTGCAAGATGTTGACTTCCTGCAAAAGGTCATAGAAGCTTGTTAGACCACTCCTGCAGGAAGCAGCACGCAATGCCTGAACATCATATGCCATGCAGTATTCGCGCTGATGTGTTGTGAACTATGGCGTAGCCTGACCATGATATAACTGAAAACACTTTTGAAGTTCAGCTTATTGTGCTTAGGCGTATCATAAAGCTGGAGTTCCCATAACAAAAGCGCCTGCAATGTTTAATAAAAGCCACTTGAGTCCATCTTCCTGTCGACATGGTGGTGGCATTAAAAGAATGTACCAACGCTCTTTTTGCACTTGTAGAATAACTGTTAGACAAAAGGTCATGGTATCGTATCTCGGTTGCGACAGCTGCAATTTCAATAGAAGCGTAAATGTTTGAAGCCCATGCGCCTAGATTTAGGTGCACGTTAATGAACCCCAGGAGGTCTAATTTTCCAGAACTTCTCACTACGGCGTCTCACATAATGCTATCGTGGTTTTAGAATGTTATACTCCAGATGCTATTAATTACTATCATCATAATAACTGTTAAAAGAGGTCTATAACAACACGTATTCACAGATAACATCCACGCGGAAAAACTGGGCTACATCTGTAGATAAGGTGTTCATGTTTTTGTAACTACAAGAAATTTGAACAGGACCGTTTTCCCGTAGTATAGGAAGCCTTACAAACGCGGAGAAGTTTAGTATACTACCAGAACTAGAGTGTTGTTTCTGCCTCATTTGAAAGAGTGGAATGAAAAGGGGAGAGAAATTCTGGCACACAAGCAAGTGCACACTCCCCACTGAGAAATAATTATTGCAAACAGTGCATCAATCAGAGAACGCTGCTGTGTCGCATGGAGCTCGTGCTACGCGATCGCTCCAGAAAATCAATAGAAGTCAAAAGGTGGAGAAATAACTTGAAGAAAAAGCCAACTTAAGTGGGCTCTTTGCATAACCACCCTCTTATCGGACGAGTTTAATGTTACAAAAACATCCATCAGGACAAGTTTGTAAGATTGTGTACTTCAACAGGTGGGGCATAAAACGAAGACACAAGCGAGAAAGAGAGGCACAAGACCAGCGCTAACTTAAAACTCAAGTTTCAAATTATTGCTAACCTTGTGTCTGTGTTTTTTGGCTGTGCCTTCGTTTTTTGCCCTACCTGTTGAATATGAGACCATGTCAAACGAAAGAGCTTCTTCAATTTGTATTAAAATGATGTCAAATCTCTGTATTGGTCGCTTTATTGATTGCTTCACTGATTTCTAATTGGGACCTCAATGTTGTCGGTGGCGGCGAGTAGCTGTTCATATTGATGGTCGCCTTGTGTGGCACCGAAACCAGCAGGAAGGGTCTTGGGCAATTCCAGAATTACGTTCACATCACATTTATGAGATTCTACAATGAAGAGGATTTTTCATGTACTTAGTTGTTAGAAAACGTGAGGCTTTGCTGTTTTTTAACGCAGAAAGTGAATTTAAAAGCCAGAGACAACCAACATCACTATGTATATATATATATATATATATATATATATATATATATATATATATATATATATATATATATATATATATATATATATATATATATATCCGGTAGAAAAAGAGGTCGACAAACGTGCGAAAACACAAGTTTTACTAACGTTTCGGCAAGTGGGCCTGCCTTCGTCGCAGTAATCCAATTAAATAGCTACGATGGCCACTGAATCAATTCTAGCTTTTCGACTAGAAGAGGGTGCAAAACAAGATTAAATGCATTGGTAAAGTGTATAAAATTACGGGAATTTGTCCAGATTTATCAAGCACACCACCGCGGTCATGAATTATAGTGGTTATTTGGGTAGCGGACCTTTACAAAAGCCATGTGGATTATCAGACAAAAGACACTTGTAAGTGACGAATTCTTCAATTTATTTGATATAACATGCTCTAATAGCTTGCAACAAGACGACGTTAAATAAATCGGATGGTAATTGCTCAAAAGTGCAGCATCACTCTTTTTTGCAAAAGGTACAATACGTGCCTTTATCCAGTCACTAAGAAGGATTGAAGAATACAACTATGCTTAAAGAATAACGACTAGAATTTCAGATAATTTTTCCACATATCTGTAAAGGAAATCTTATATAACCCGATCCCGGTGTTGATTTAGTTTTCAAGTTGAGTAACATAGTGACTATGCGAGGGTTTGAAATTTTATCTGATCGGTAAACAGCAAGTGAATGGTTCAAACCTGGCGCGACATATTGACTGAAAAAAAACGGTATAAAAGTACTTGTTAAAATTTTCTGCAATCATTTGTTTGTGGATTACATGGCGACCCTGACGTACATTTTGTTCAATAGGTCTTGCTTTTTCCTTCAACAAACCCAAACAATTACCGGGGCATTCACCATGAAGTTTGGTAGAGTATGCTTAAAGTACCTTTTTCTTGCATCTGACTCTAACGGATTTTTTTTTTCATATAATTACGAGAGTCACCCTGTCACGTTGTGCACACAATTTTTCTTTTGAGTAGCAATGCTTCTCGCAATATCCAAGATTTTTCAGTAGCTTTTTGCTTTATTAGGAAGAATAATATTATTACAATGCATGCATTTGTTCTAATTATAAAAAACTAATTTTAAAAAGTAGTTATGTAAAAGTCCAAGTCATCTAAAACGGTTCTGTCTCTGCCACGTGAAAAAAATCTTTAACGGTAATTTTTTACCTAAATGTTTACTACTTTGTTACCAAACAGTACCACCTCAGTAATCTCCATTTGAATTTAGGTCCTAATCAAACAATACATGCTCCCACTGAATTTCTGGAAGGTTAGAAGCCCTGACAAGAAACATTTTGTCCTGAGACAACAAGACCACGTATTTACGTAGGCCATAAAAGAACTGCGTAGATAATTCAGTAGGGCGGTGAACGTCGAACAGCTGTAATGAAATGTCCCAGAATGTGAGTCTTAAAGTGAGGCATTCTGTACCTGCGCAAACAAGATGCCGAGCCGAGTAACTTCTTAAGTAGAGCTAAACAGCAGCCTTGTGAAACCTCACGCAAAGGCATTGTTGCGTGCTGAAGAACTGAAGTGAGCATGATGAGCACGTTTTAGAGAAACTTAACTAATGGGCAAGCGTGTGGAGACGTAAGCTACCGTATAGTCGCTGCCGTCGTTCAGCAACCCGAACCATAGCATAGAGGAGGCTAACTAGAATCACACACTGTGCCTAGTGTACGTACAACTAAGACAGACATGCATTGCGGTTATAGCAACTGGCCTTCCAAGAGTACCAAGAGGTTATTTTTATTTAATACAATAAGGGCATTTTTTGAATATCTTAGAGATCATTTAATCACTCGTTGTCAACTCAAGGAGTTCATTTCATTCACGTTTCAGCAAATAATTACGTCTTTCTTTTCCGACAGGGCTGTGAAGATCCCAGATACAACAAAACGTTTATCTTCGACAGCACCTTCGAGTCTCTGTTTGCGTATGATAAGTCAGATCACATGTTGTTTACGTACGACAGCGCTTTCTCATATCAACTCAAGGTGAGGAGGCCCTGCTGCTCTGAGCAGTTCAGAAGACGTCGGAAATTCTGAGTTGTGGTCCGTACAAGCCTTTTTCCTATTTACATGTGTTCGTAAATTAGATATTCTACTTAGAGTCTACTCAGGTTTTAAAAAAAATGTGATGTGTTGTCACATAGCGGCACTTGGGTGTCAGCGTTGACATATTCATGACGCACAATCATGACTCACCAGCCTTCCCCGCACAATCACCTCCATGACACGCCTGCGTTGGGTCATCTGCACAGTCCCCGCTAATATTTTTCTTTTGTGTTCGACAAACGCGGTGGCTTCCTATACGTTCAGAAAAAACGGAGTGCTTTTACTCCTTTTGGGCCGTTTTGAATTGGCACGTATACGACAGTCTTTGAAGAGGCACGTGGACTATTTTGGAGAGCTGAAAGACCCACAAGCATAAGTCGGCAAAACTTGTGGAGTTCACTCGGACTCACTCACGAAATACATTTTCAGGTTTAGATTCACTCAAACTCAGACTCACGAAACTTTTCTTGAAGCGGTGAGTCCGTCAGTCTAGAATTATCTTTTTCGACTGTGGTGTCAACACTCTTCAGCACTAATATCTCACGTAATCGATTATCTTGGCGCCGTTTGACATAGTATCTTCCAAAACAAGTTCTGAGAACTTCCAAATTAGTAAGGTCATTTTTTTAAAGAGGTGACAGCCTAAGATATAATAATCATGAAATTCTCTGAAAGAATAGGGGGGGAGGAAGGTTAAGGCACCCCCTACGTAATTCACGCCTCTTAATAAAAAAAATATTGAAACGTTGTATGCACGACACTGCTTTTGAATACCTGTAAGTAGACGTGAGTACAAATATGAATCTAGGTAAGCCTGATAGCAATGCTGAAGATGACTAGATTTAACTTTAAATCAACAAACGCCAGTGGAACTCACTCATACTCACTCAAGAAATATATTTTGCGCTTTTGACTGACGCGGACTCAGACTCGCTAAAATTGTCTTGAGCCGCACTCACTCGGCCCCACACTCACCAAAATTTTCTTCAGCTGGACTCACCCGGACTCAGATTCACGAAACTATTACTCACCCGGACTGACTCAGACTCCATCTCACGCCTCTATCTGAGTCTGAGTGAGTCCGACTAAGTCATCTCATCAGTGAGCTCGCCAACCTATGCCCACAAGAGAGTTAACTAGTCCTTCGTAAGAGGGCCGTATATGTTGCACGTCGAGACTACCCAAAACGAGTCACATATAGTCCATTTGTTTTAGACTACGTATTTTCGCCATCAGTGAAAATTAGTGTCATTTTCACATGTGAGAGCAACACGTTTCAAAAGTGGACAGACTTCGTTCGCTATAGGTTTGAAGGATATGTCACCCTGAATAACTGACATACAATATGTTGACTGACGACACTCTGAAATTTCTGGAGCTTACACTTTCTGGAGAACTAGGTTTGCTGGCTATAGGAGCTTAGAAGCGAATTTTCTGTTACCATTTTCTTTTGCTCCCACAAAAACAGTTCAAAGGCCAGAAGCACCTGTGTACCCATTTAATTTGTGCAGTAAATTTTGCGTTAAGTTTGATGGCTGGGAACCGCTCATTTCCCTGAAAGGAATTCATCACAGCTGTCGCCTAGTCACTTCAACAGGAAAACAAACCGTCCCGGAACTGTTAACAATCCAAGCATCCGCAAAAAGCTCCTGCTATTCTTTTTACTCGTGGCGTAGCGCATGATCTCAAGAAGCTATAGGCAATAAGGCTGGTGTCAGATGATAAAACTAAGCGAAAAACGGGGGAAGGAGTCAAAAGTTTCTAAACCGTTTTCATATAAGAATGCATGGGATAGTGGTCTTAGAACTTTTGACACCACCCCTCCTCCTGTACGTCTCGAGTTCATGGTCTGTAGATAGGAGAACACCGCTGCGATAAGCTGACGGCTGTGGTAGGCAGAAAAAATAAAGTGTAAATGAGGGGAATAGCAAACATGATAAAAATGTGCACAATAATGCCGATTGTGCCTTGGCATTACACTGCAATGATTGTACTTGGCTAGAAATCATTGTTTCTCGCAACAAACCTGTTAAGTCACTTGAGTCTAGAGGCCACTGAAATGAAACGTGGTGAGAATGACAGCTTTTTTTTTTAGGGGCGAAGCTCCTTAGCGCGTGGGCTGTGCGTCCCCTGTAGCCTGTATGTAGCCACCTCTAGTTTAGTTCTTGCAGTGTTCACTAGATGGCGGTACCGTCCCCTGTATGTAGCCACCTCTAGTTTAGTTCTTGCAGTGTTCACTAGATGGCGGTACCGTCTCCTGTATGTAGCCACCTCTCGTTTAGTTCTTGTAGTGTTTACTAGATGGTGGTACTTGTAGCTGATGATGAAAAGATGCAAGATGTTATAAACTAGAAAGCGGTACTTGTAGTTGATGAAAGACGCGAGATCTTATAAAATAGGAATGATGTCACATATGGCGCGTGTCATTGGTTAAAGGCAATCGTTCGATTTAGTGCGGCGACGTACGCTAGGGGGAGCGATGTAATAAAATCGAGTGGGCAAAATGTACAGAGGATTCATGGTTTACCAGGTTTACCTCCGGAGCTTCGCCCACTCATCATAGGATATTCCGCCATATGGATATGGCGGAATTTTTATTCAAGCAAGAATGAAACAATATGCACGCGTGCCATCTGTTTGACCTGTGCAAAAATTTGCGATCTTGCTGGGTTGCTCAATACCACGGTGTAAGAATATTTTAAGTGAGTGAACGCCGCGTAGCAAGCGTTTGGTGGGGAGGGACCGATTATGTTCTCGTTTGTGGCGTGCCGATAGGTGGCTCGCCGAATTGAGGATCATGGTGGGCTGCTGGCGAACAGGTGACCAGTAAAAGAGTGAGGAATTGTGGGATGCGTGGTCTGCTGCCAGCTTCCGGTTCAAGAAGAGCAGACGACGGCGAACCACTTCGCCTCCAGCCTCAGATGATTCGGGATTCACGCACGCAGTCACCCGTTTATCTTCGTCCAGATATACCATGGTCGGTTGTTCAGTCGTTGGCTGCTCCAACTCGAGCGTGAAAGGTGAATGCATGCATCGATTCCCATGAAATGAAGAAAGCAAAATGAGGTGGGCCGCGGCTGTGAAGAGAGCCACTGCGAAAAGTAGACTTTGGATACCGAACGTTTAAGTCAGAGTGTGCGAAGACCATTTTATCACAGGTACGTATGTATTACGCACTAATAAAAAGCTTGTACGCATGGATTTGCTGGAATATTATATGGAGAAATAAACTGTCGCGCAGGCACACTTAGGCAAAATATTATGGAAACGCGCGGGCGAAATCTACCTGCCATACGAGATAAGCGCCGGCAATTGCACCTATATAACATATGACAAAAAACGCGAAAGGTTCACTCAAGAAAAAGTTTACACGAAGTGCTGGACGAGTTCATTTGCGGTTCATCATCATCATCAGTCTGACTACGTCCACTGCAGGACAAAGGCCTCTCCCATGTTCCACCAGTTAACCCGGTCCTGTGCTTGCTGCTGCCAATGTATACCCGCAAACTTCTTAATCTGATCTGCCCACCTAACCTTCTGTCTCCCCCTAACCCGCTTTCCTTCTCTGGGAATTCAGTTAGTTACCCTTAACGACCAGCGGTTATCCTGTCTGCGTGCTACATGCCCGGCCCATGTCCATTTCTTCTTCTTGATTTCAGCTATGATATCCTTAACCCCCGTTTGTTCCCTAATCCACTCTGCTCTCTTCTTGTCTCTTAAGGTTACACCTACCATTTATATTTTCATTGCTCGCTGCGTTGTCCTCAATTTAAGCTGAACCCTTTTTATAAGTCTCCAGGTTTCTGCTCTTTAGCTAAGTACCGGCATGATACAGCTCTTATATACCTTTCTCTTGAGAGATAGTGGCAATCTACCTGTCATAATTTCAGAGTGCTTGCCAAATGTGTTCCACCCCATTCTTATTCTTCTAGTTACTTCAATCTCGTTGCGTTTATCTTGGTTAAACTGTGCTCCAGGACGGCACACAAGGTAATAACTGCGTTAAACAAGCACAGGGTTTCGATTATTCAGCGCCGTCTATGTCTGACTGTATTGTTTATGTGCCGCCATGCCTCGCAGCTTGATCAAGATTAGCGTTCTAATAGGCATCTGACTTCGACTAAGAAATAGGTTGTTGAAATTTTCGGAGCCCTCCACTACGGCGTCTTTCATAATCATATGGTGGTTTTAGTACGTTAAACGCCACGTATCAACCAATCAATCAATTGACTAAAAAATACATCTTACAGTGCGCTGAAGGCTAGAAAAAAAAAGGATATCTCAAAGCGCTCAATAAGTGCTGCGCTTCATGCCAATAGACCGACGTTGTCGGCCGAAACGGCGATCCGAAAATTAACTCTTAGCCCACTGCTACAGTCATCCCGATGCCCTGATATCTTTAAAATGGTGTTTCTTATGTGCAGTAACACGTATCATACAATGAAAACTGTCTTCTCTATCGAGTAATCTGCTAGCGAAACTGACCCGAGCTACATAAGAACATTGCAGATAATGGCACGCCCACTGCCGTAAAAAAGTTTTACTACCGTAAGAAAGTTTTCTTATCGTTCATAGCTTTCGTAGCTTGCCATCGTCGCAGTCATGATTAGCAGAAACAAAAAACAACAAGTTCTAAAGCACTGACATTGCACTGAAAGATGCTTCATTCAACGGAGTGGTACAAAAATGCACGCGTGCTGCTGCTAACCCGCATGGTGCGTCGAACTGGAAGCCGTCGTACCCCACAGTTCCCTGCAATTGCCTATATTACAGGTCACCTATTTCGCAAGGCACATCCAGTGCGTGGTCGATGGTTTCAAATTTGAGAAAACCTGGTTATCGTGCGATATCAACCACGCGACACGCATAGAGTGGCACCAAGAGGAGTCAAAGAGGGATGAGTTCGAAGTTGCAGAGAGGGTGTTGCGGTGACGATAAATAAGAGCCGCTACTTTTCTACGTCGTGGGGCCTTCCTACATCAAGAGGGGGGGGGGGGGGAGCCGGGGCACAGTTTGTAGCGCCATCTCTAAGGCTCTTTACGAAGCAGAACATTATCGGGCAGTGGATAGTCTCGGAGTTCACTCACCGGAAGTATTCTTTCACTATGCTCAATGCAAATACTCAATTCAAACAATGCAAAAAAGCTTGGCCACGGACAGCAAACACACGGTACAAGCAATGACCTTCAAGTGTTTAAGACGAAAACCCTGCTTCGAGTGTGTGGCAAAGAGTTTTGTTTTGGGGAATATAGGGGTGTGGGCAGCAGGCCTGTGTGATTGTTATTTTTCTTCTTTTTTGCTGCTCTTTTCATGTCACTAAGTCATAATCACAATCATAATCATAATCGGCCTTCTTTACTCCATTATCATTGCGTCCCACCAGGAATTGCCATTCTGCAAAGTTACGTGTATCACAGCACGCACTAACAATTTTAAGTATTCCTTTTTCCCTCGCACTATAACCGACTAGAATAACCTTCCGCATGAAATTATTTCATCTGATAATCTGCTGAAATCTATTGATCAAATGTTTGACTTGTAAATTTTGTATTATTATTTTACAGTGTTTTTCAAAATATTTTGTACAGTCTTGTTTATTGTTTTTACCTCGCTTAAGATTGTATAATTGATCTAATGGATCTGTAATACCCCCACTCCTGCTTTGGCCTGATTGTGGCCTGCAGTAATAATAAATAAATAAATAAATGAAATAAATAACCATTCTTCATACATACTGTAACTGTTCCCGCAAGTACTTGTATGACGCTTTCATATCGCTCCAAATTACCCTAAAAGCTAGCGCTTGTCCTGTATGCTTTCCGTGGTGGTGCATTTTTGCACTGTTGAGTTTTAGTTTGAATATAGAACTAGCCCAGCTACAAGTGGTTGAGTAAGTATTTGCTAGGCACGTGGGGCTTGCTCATAGTCTTGCCGTTTCTTCTACCAGCGCGGTCGTGATTCCGCCCTTTTGTATCCGCTTTTATTAAAGTGCTGCGTTACTTACAATGACGGTGAGACTTCTACCACGTGCACGAAAGGAATGAGCAGGTGAAGGAATAAATAAGAGATGTCTTTGGGTTGTCCAACACAGCAATAAACTTACAAAATGTGATACTGGTGTGTATATTCTGGCATCTGATATATAGCGCAGAAGGGCCTCTCTGTTAATCAGATATTAGTGTAGCAACAAATGTCAATTACCAGCGGATCACCTCACATCCTCTGTTTGCGCCGCCGACGTTCTAACAGCATGCTAAAACTTAATTATTGTTTTCTGTTCAGCAACGTATTTCCATCACGCAAAATAAACGAGCGCACATGAAATCGCGCAATACAGGCGCGGTCTTTTTCTGTGTCTTCATTTAGGTTGCGGTGTGCAAATGTGCCAATTACAATTCACCAACAAACCCGACCTACCGTTCCGTTTCTTTTTTTACAGACGCAGAAACGGAAAAACAAGTTTATAATGGTCGAGTCATTGCGTATCAGTAGTAGTGGAAGCTCAGGCTTAAGCCAGCTGTTAGTTATTTTGCATGCATAAGAAACAAAATACCTAACTAGTTATCTATTTCGTAAATTTACACGTGTGCATGATTGATAGGCGGCTGCCAATACCTTTGCATGCACAAATGTCTTGCGCCTAGCTTGTTTTCCTCCAGAAGGCACCGTCTCAATTTACAATCGGCATTTCTGTTATAGCGCTCCCTTCTCATCCGCCCATGCTTGCAAGATTACCTTCTTTTGTGATGACTACGATAGTTCGAAATTCCGTATACAGCTTTAGAGTCTATCATCTTGATTTCACTACGTCTATTGTTATACCATCAAATGCGTATTCTGCATAACTTTTGTTGCTCTTTAGTCTCAAGGTTGCTCATGGTTCTTTTGCGAATGCCTCTTTTACTATCTTACAATTATACTTCTGAATATTGTCACTCACAAATGCGTGATGCTCTTGACAGGGATTTAACCTTGAGTACAACTAAAATATCCTGTGTGTGCGAGGAGGCTGTTTGTGTGTTCGGGTGCAAAAAACTGAGTGAAGTAGTAATGCAGAAGTGTCACCTTGCCATTTATATTGGTCGTGCGTGTATGCATTGGTGTAAATAAAACTTAAGCACTTGTTGAGATTGATGAGCAGTAAATAATTATTTTCTGCAGCTGTGCGACACCAAGAAGAACGTCACTGATCTACACTATAGCATTGTCGCCGATGATATTCAGTTCGATGACATCGACGACTTTTGCGGCTACGGCAAGTACTCCAGACTGCTCATGTTGAAGAAACTGGCTGCGTTCCTGGAGAAAAATTACACTACGCCCGATCAAGGAACCACCTGCAAATTGGTCACATAATATTACCCAATGCATTTGTTTGGACAATCAACAATTTTTAATCAAATATGTAATAATGTGATTACACAGGTAATACCACGGTTGAGTACAAATTGATATCTTTTTTTAATATTTAAGCCTCCTTCTATGACTGCCTGTATTACGCAGTCGGCTTCATCAGCGAAATTTTAAGGAAGTACCGTGTAATTGGCTTCCTCTTTTTTCATAAATTTATTTTATATCATGGCTTTTGTAACAAATTTTTCTTTAAGAATAAGTGGTGTTGTCTACTGTGGAAATAAAAATTTTAACAAACTATTCCACTGAGCTAGTATTTTCAGATAATTCATAAAAATTTATGGTAACACTCGCCTAACTTTCTTCAGCAATCATTGTTTCTGACAGCGATGAAACAAACTTTCTAGTTTCTAGAGTATACGAATGATTAAGGGAGAACTGAAAATTGTTGTACAGGGGCGATTTCCGCACGTGGGTGTAGTAAGGTATATGCGTATGCACAATAAACTAGTCCTGCAAAAAAAGCAGCTTGGGAACGATGTCGGCAAAGTTAGGGCTTGTTAGGTACGATCTGCTTTTTTGTAAGTACATACTCAAGAGTATAAAGTATGACACTTCCACAGCGGTGTTAGTGGCTATCTATCTATTTTGCCACCTACCACTTTCAGCTCTTCTGACCATTTCAATAATGGCATCGATACGAAAATTAATATGGCATAAAATGACAACATGACGAGCAGAAGTGACTAGTCTTGACATGAAAATCATGACGCGTATGCCATGAATGTCATGGTTTACATTCCTTGGTCTTGCTCCTCTCGCGGTGATTTCGTTCACATTGCATGGTACAAAACTGGTATGGTATCACTTGACTGCATGGTGAACTCAAGCGACATACCCTAACATGAAAATGATTACATGAGTGTCACGTAACAACATGACTATATGCCACATTCATGATGCGCCCACAGTCGTTTCGCTAGCTTCGCATATACCAAATTCGACATTACGAGACATGAATGAATCACGAGGCTATATGACTGGTACAAACATGATAATCATCAGGTGCGTGTCATGTAACAACATGACTACATGCCACGCTCATGATACACTCGCGGCCGTTCAGCTAGTTCCATATATATCAAATTTGGTATTAAATGACGTGAATAGATGACGAAGAATAATAAAACGTCCAAACGTGATAATCATGGCATCGAACTCATGTACGGCCAAATATACATCCGCCTCATAACGTTGCGCTGATTTTGAAGTGACGTATCAACCTTCCTCATTCATGCTTCGCATATAATCGTTTCCCACTGTACGTGGGATCTGCCAATTTTTCAAGGTAGTGACACTCATCGTTCTCGACGCCACCCACTTCTCTCTCTCTCGCTTGCTCCTCCTTTTCTCCGTCATCCGCATCTGTTATGCATTCTTTGCACGTGTTGTAAAGGGCTGGGGTTTTTATTTCATATTATGCAAAAGATTCAAATTGAGTAGGCATGCGCATGTGGCTCTGCTTCTTCCGTGACAGAAGGACTTGCCGTGATGAAAGATGAAATCGTAGCCAATACAAACTACAGAAGAGGAGCGTGAGCGTTCTAGCTGACGCCAAGCCGGCCAAAATATCTTCGAGCTACAAGTTCAATGTGACATCAGAATAAAATAAAAGGAAACGGTCTCACTCTCGTCAACATGCGAAATGATGCATACCATGAATTGTGGCTAGGAAACATTTCACGCGAAGGCTGTACGCCGTCGACGCACATCGACGCGTCCCTGCGAGGTGAATTTATTTGTCGGTTCTTGTTGAAAACGCCAGGAGTGTGTCTAACATGCGTCTAGAACATGCCCTTTGTTACAAATATTTGTGCGTAAGGACCAAGCGATATGCACCACGTGGTACGCACACGGAGATGAATGTAGCTGAAGAGTTTGATGAGCGTACTTTCAGGAAAACTTTCACGCTAGATCTGTTCTAGCCGCTTGCTGAGCGCGACACAAGGGACCTGGAAACGCGATACTTCTTGACACCAGACGGGTAGAGCTTTCACGTTTTGTCAAGTTCTGAGCTGGCTTTGCTCGACCAAGCCTAGCGAGCCTCAAAGGCCAGTGGAGCCAGTTATCCCACCCGCTTGCCCAGAAATATTTTAGCGAATACAAAGAAAGTTTTTGTCTCCCTCGTCTACCCGCATTGCAGTGTTGCAGCCATTATTCACGTTTATATGCCACGACCACTGTGACAATGGACGTATTTGTTGAGAACAAATCGCAGCATATCCCCGGAGTAAACGACGATGAGTGGGACGACGCATCCGTCCGTCTGTCCGTGCCTGTGTCCATTCGTCTGTGCATGCGTTCGTCCGTCTGACCATCCGTTCGTGCAAGTGTCCATCCATCCGTGCGTACATCCATCCGTGCGTGCATCCATCTGTCCATCCACCCATGCATCCGTTCATGCGTGCGTCCGTTCATATGTCCATCCATGCGACCATCCGTCCGTCTGTCTGTCCGTCTGTCTCTCTGTCTGTTCATCCGTCCGTCAGAGATCGAGCACCAGCGGCCTTTTGCACATCGCTCGTCGCCATCCATAGTCCCCCAAGAATGATCCGGCAAGAGCACTCCTTCACGTAGGGCGACAATCCAGGAGAAAGATAACGGGAGTAAGTGCGTTTTTGTGGCGCTCGCACACCGCGCAACAGCCAATCTAAGAGCAGCTGCACCTCCAACGCAATCTAGTGAACATTCACCAAGCCGTCATATTGCATGCATGTATCTCTGTGGGATAGCGCCTCCTAAGAAACTCGACAAGAAATGGTGATGACAACATAGAATGCGTACAGAGCCATTTAGTACATCTTCATCAAAGTGCATTTTGCGTTCATCTCTATGCGACAGTGTCATGTAATAAATGATAAGGGAGACTTTACTGGGATGGTAGCCGGCTGAAGCGAAGCCGACCAGGTGATGCTATGTGATACTTCGCCCCTAAAACTGCCTTCGTAGTGCTCCTAGTGAAGCGTTCGTTCCAGTCTGGCCATGGTTTTTTCTTGCGTGTGCACGAGCCCTCTGTGAGCACTCGTCACAACGCCACTACCCGTAGCCACTGACAAGATCCACTGATAAGCACGTTATTTGAACCAGATCATATGCACGATCAACACAATACATTCGGAGAACTGAACGAACTACAATGTACGACGCGAGACGTCATGGCTGATGGTGTCAACTATGGAACTCGCACAACGATGCCATTTCGTGTAAACCACATCACCCTTGTTCTTGTGTTGTGCCACTTATATTCTAATAATCGTTTATTCAACGTCTCATTCTCTTATAACTTGGCGTAATTCTTTCTATCCACGGTAATAACTTATCCCGATCATTCCTTTCTTTATGCTAGCTCTGAAACTTCTAGGGGGCATCCGAGGCCAATAACCGAGGAGACAAAGGGAGGGTGTCACTGGAAAGCGCACGATCGCCGAGGCGGAGGAAATCGTCACGAGAACCGCCTGGTTGCTCGTGCTACACACGTCCTCGTGTTTGACGTAGCTTATGGTGCCTAGAAATGTACTGGCTAGTGTGCGCAGCGCGACCATTCTGTACGAGACAGGGTGGCCCCGCACGTGATCTTTGCGCGCTTAGGGCTTAAACACGGTACGGCCGCACGCCCGGTTCTGCTCCGTTTTTCAGGACCATTCTGGTTTTCGCTGGTCTGGAGACGGAGGCTGTTCACGGTTACACCCTAGCACGGTGGGTAGCCCCATTCTAGCCACCCTACGGTGGGGCCGCACAAGCGGAATGCATGAGCACGCTGATTGGCCGACGCGATGTTCACGAAGTGCTGGCAACTATTCGGCGAAACAGAGGTGTTCGATGGCGACTATCATCAGCAGACGACACAAAACGTATACTTTCGCCTTTGCGGGTTCAATATAAACGAAGTACGTGCACTGTTACGTTATGTTCTGCAGCGAAATGAGTTGCATGGCTGCGGTCGTGGATGCTAGAAACTCTACAGAAGGGCCTTAGTCTGCGTTATTGTTGATATTCGCTTAGGCTGCCGTATCTAGCATGCGATCAGCCCATCTGCACTAGGTGCGTTCTGCGTGAAATCTCCGTCTTGAACGTGCCCGCGCTTCAGCTTGTTGGAACACTACGTTTCCGCACACGTTCCAAACCAGATTATTCAAGTAGGCACGCTGACGACGATCAGCCATCAATCGCGAGGTTACAGCCATGTGGGTCGAGACAGACATACACAAATCTCAATCCCCCCCTCCCCCGAAACGCTACTCCTATAGACCAGTGCCACGGGCCGCTCTAATGAAGTGCGCAGCACTGGCACGATGTGACAGGGCCACAAACCAGGGCTCGGCAACCTACTGCGGCCAGGCCTCATTCTGGCGCCCCCGCACGACGTTCAAACTCAAAACCCCTCCCGTACCTTGTGACATTTTATCTGAAGGCTAACATAGCAGTTTTATGCGGAAGTAGATTTTCGCTCGTAAGTTTTCATTGTTTGTAAATTGCAGCTTTGTGACATATGTGCTGAAAATACCCAGAACTTCAATTTATCGATCTATTCCAGTTTTTACATTTTTCTCAATTCGTCAATGTTTTTTTTCTTCCATTACCTGCGCTGGATTCCTCATCCTACCAAACTGGAAATGTGAAGGGAGATAATTGCGGGTTGTGCAATATTACGACTCATACACAGACCAGTCGGCAGGCACACATTTCATATTGTCGCGACGTGAAGACAGAGGTCGTATTTTAAGAAGCTATGAAAGCAGCAGCGGGTCGGTCTTTTTATTTATCGTGCGCCAGAGAGTTCCTCGTCTTTTTTGTTGTTGCGTTCTACATAAAAGCGTGCAAACCACATATACACTGTCGCCTTCGTCTTTCTCGCAAGACGCATGTGACAATATACTTAACATAACGAAAAGTACACAGCGTGAGGCAGCATAAAAGCAAGTATTCCTACAATGCACACAGACATTGTTTCGATGCTCCCTTTACCTAGAAAGATTGACCCTAAATGACACAATAAAAGACAGCAATCATATGACAGTGTAGCAGTGAATGTGGAAAGAAAAATGAACAACATAACATCTACATTCTCAATTGTTTCCCATTCATTTTTCAAGCAGTTATAGACTGAATGGTAATGAAAAGCAGTTAGAGTCATCCATGATCCAATCAAGAGCCATACTAGCATCAATTCTTTGACACCAAGGTCAGAGTGTGATGAAAACAGCACGCTTTACTGTTCATCTTTATTACCAACCCACATGTACATAGCTCTTCGCAATGTGTTCATTGTAACAGATGTCGATCGATTCGATACTAAATGTGAGCTGAAAACACCAAGGGAGATGACGAATTGCCGATTTCATTGATTTTTACCCAAGCCAACTATGTTAGACGTCCCCACTACGCCACCGATCGCCAAAGAGAGGGAAGACCCCTCAACCCACTTTTTATCCGGTTCCCTCTCAGCTACGTGTCTCAATCACTTTACAAATACAGGGATTCGTGCTGGGGCCGGAAAGTAAGAGACGTCACGATCTTCTCTTAAGCATGGACGCATTTAGTTCAATAACAAGTGCAAATGGCGTACACACATATTGTCTGTGAACGACATCTCTGTTACACGAAATGGTAACACATCAGCAAATACTTGCGACACGCGAAACAGGATACATAAGCGAGTAACGGTGACAATACAACGGTGTCTCAATACAAAAAAACATACGACGACACAAATGATAAAGTGATAAATTAATAAAAACGCGCAATGTCTCAATATGCCGCATCCCTTCCCGCAAAGCTCGTTTAAGTAAAGGAGGTGAAGTTCCTCTCACAGAATGTCCATGTAGTCGGAACCTCGGAGTTGGCTGCTCGAGTCGGGGCCGAAGGTTGGTTCTTCGCGTCGCAGTCTGATCTGTCCCCTTCCGTCGCCGTCTACTTCTTTTTCTGCCCTGGGAAAGACTCTCCTCAGCTCTCCCCTTCCTTGACACGTGGACACTTTTCTCGGGTTCCGACTCTGCCCTACCGGGGCACCAAACCAATCACCGCTATCCACGCGGCATATTTTCTTCTCAGTCGGAGTGTATCATCTTCGGCGCCGCCCCCGCGGCCTACACCAGTAGAAAACCCTCTCCAAAACAAAGCCGAGCAAATAACGATGTACAAACTCAAGCCTCAGAGAGTGAGATGGGCGAGCTGTCCCAAGACACTTTAATTACGGGCGAACAATGGTCCCGATGCTTCCGGTACTTGGTGAGCCGATGTCCAGACCAAGTCGCAACGTTTCCATGCAGCTCGGTGTCGCCCGCGAAACTCTCCGTAGCCGCCGCTTCTTCGTCATTCACCGCCGCGGGCGGCCATCCGCGCAGAACGCAGTACCGAGCCCTGGAGCCAAGGAGGCTGACGGAAAGTCATACTGGACCCGGCACAGGCGCTGCGGCAGCGTGGCATTCCCCGAACCAACAAAAGGTGCTCTGCTGCTCCCCCATGCCACAAATCTGAAGGGTGCGCACGAGTTATCTCCACCGTACACTTTCACACTGTCTGTAGACGACAAAGCGCCACCCGGTCCTCGTCTTTGCGCGGGGGAGCCCGTGAGAATAGTAGAAATAATCCTTCCAGGTACTCCACTCCGGAATGCCAATTCGTTACACCAAAGTTTTTTTCCCTTTATTTATGCGTGGATTTGAGAAACGAGTGAAAACATCCTGAAAGGACCGGGGTTCAGTCCATGTTTGCGGGGACGTCACAATCCCTTCATCTTGCAGAAGAATTTTCCCAGCGGGGAAATTCAAACACGAGAAATGCGGGCGCATAGCGTTTTCAGTTTGCGCAGCAAAATTGAGACATTGCGGCAGTCTTAAGAATACGATATGCGAACACAGCACACTTATGATTCAGCCCTAGCAGTAGCGCGTCGCTGAGAGGAACCAATCTGTGATTGTCGCTGAATCATCACCCACCACGAAGCAGTTTTATTCCGTATTTCTACCACACACAACACACTTGAAATCTTCAGAATCACTGCAGAAACTCGTGGATGACGCATGGACAAAACGCACACTGGTCACAGCTGCTCGTCGGATGGTTTGGCACGCAGCGTTCAGTCATGAATGCGGAAGGTTCACTACCACGCGAGCACATCACACACTTCGCCTGCACTGTCCACTCTCGGCACAACCGAACAGAAGATATACACATTTCAATACACTTTCATTTCACACATGCACAAAATCTTGAGACCTCGAACATTTCAAACCAAACGAGAAGCGGGATGGCGGGAGAACGTAGGTCATACAGGCAGCAACTCTGAATTACCCTCGCATACCATCTCCCGCCCGGCCTCTGCTGCACCTGTCAGTGAGGATAAGGGATCTCCAACGTGAATTGCGCGTTCGGATTGGCTGAGAACGTAGCGTATATGCTGTCCTGTGCAACTGTGACATTGGCAGTTCTACGTCAATACCGATTACGATGCCCCCTGCCTCCTAACGAGGGGTGACACTTCCGTGCGTGGAGACGCCGTGAAACAATTTAAATCTGAACTTTCACCTCGCCTAGTCAATACCGGGGCTGCTTCATCTCTTCCCACAATCCAGCCCTCCCCGCCTCCTATCGAGGCACGGCACTATTGTGTAGGGAAAACGCCGTAGCTTGTCTGTTATCTTGCCTTATCTCATCACCTGTTGGGCAGCGTCTATTTAGGTATCTCGACCAACCACCTCGCATAATCTACCTAGCTTGGGCTACAGGTGTCAGTCACATATCTTGTCTATCTAAACCTTTCCGTTTCCCAGACCAGTCCTTCTCGCACCCTCTCTCCGACACGCGACGAGGTCTAGGGAATCTCACATTCACTAACTCTATGTTCCTCCCCTATTCCATAGGTGAAATCGGTTCCAGGCTCATCATTTGCTCCGAGGCCAACATCAGATATTACGAGCAACACAAAGCCACAATAATCAAATGAACTACATGTTCTCTTCGAAATTCAATCTTTGAAACGATACAGGTCTATAAGCAAAAAAATCCACGAAGGGCGAAAAACTTTGGCGCAGTGCTCACGCAAAAGTAATGAAAGTAGGATATGAGTGAAAATAAAGGGATTAAAAGCAAAATCAACGAGGGGCGAAAAACTTCGACACAGTGCTCACACAAAAATAATGAAAATAGGATATGGGTTAAAACATAGGGATCAAAATAACAAGCACCATGGACATTTATGACCCCGACATAGCAGGTGGCCCAAGATCCCCGCTCGCCTTTTGCCTACCTGTTCGTACGCTGTATGGGTGGGCCATACCGTTGTCTCTTAACCTAAGGTGGATTGGGGACAGGACCATGGCTTCTAAGGGAGTATCTAGGACTCGTGGCCCTTGCTGGACATAAGGGTCGTTGCGGATGCTCTTGTAGTACTAACTCCAGCAGCAGTTCCGGGGGTATGTTAGGCATGTTCGCGTTACCTGCCCCGACGGCTGGGCTGCCGAATGACCGTGTCGAGGACTGTGGTCGGCTGCTTTGCTCAAGTTCGGCGTGTCCCGAGGGATCCCTTCGTCGCAGCCTGTTTACGTTGATGACCTTGCTTTCGCGCGTTTTGATGTTACGCACGTGCATGGTGACGGACGAAAGACGCTCAATAATGCGATACGGTCCAACCCATTTGGTGGCTAACTTCCTGGCCAGTCCTCGCACGACCGCGCCGACCCTGATATAAACTCTCTCTCCAACATTAAATTTCGGGTCCCTGCGGGAAGGTCCAAGCCTCTTTTTACGCAACTCTGCCACAGAACGGAGCGTGGACGAAGCCATGTGGTGAGCTCGCTGAAGCCTCCGTGTTAGCTCCACGCGGTAGTCATCGATTGTGCCGTAGTGCCCCTTTGGTTCACAGAAAGCCACCCCGGGCACGACGGGGTCTCTGCCAAACAGGAGGTAGTAAGGGCTGTCTTTTGTGCCTTCGTGGAGAGCGGCATTATAGGCGAAAGTCGCGAACGGGAGCCACTTATCCCAATCCCGCTGGTCCTCGCTAACGTAGTGGGACATGATCCCAACGAGTGTTTGGTTTAGGCGTTCGACAGGTCCTTTACACTACGGGTGGTAGGCGGTCGTTCGTAACCTCTTCACACCAAGCACGTCGCATATCTCCTTCATGAGTTTACCAGTGAAGTTGGTGCCCTGGTCTGTGAGAAGTTGCAACGGGGCGCCATAACGCAACACTACGCCCTCGACGAATGCCTTAGCGATCGTGTCCGCCTTCTAGTCTGGCAGCGTGAATGTTTCCGCGAATCGAGACAGGTGATCAACAAAGACCAAGATGTACCTATTTTCTGACGTTGTACACGGCAGCGGTCCCACAATATCCATCGCAGTTCTCTGAAACGGCTCGTGTACATCAAATAATATTTGAAGTTCAGCCTGTTTTCGATCCTTCGGTACCTTCCGGAGAATACACGACTCGCATCTGCTACAGTATTTGGCCACGTCCCCTTTCATCCCTAACCAAAAAATACCTTCTTCAATTGCAACAGGGTTTTCCACATTCCCAGGTGTCCGGCACAAGGTGAATCATGATGTACTCTCATCAGTTCGCCGACCATCGATCTCGGTACGACGATTTTCCCGACGTCTGCGGTACTTCCCTCCTTTAGTCTCAATAGTCCGGCGCTGTCTAGCCGATACCTCCGACAGGTGTTGTCTGTGGAGTTTTTGCATTGCTGGATCACGTGTTGAAGTGCCTGATTCCTACCCTGTTCCTCACGGAAATGAGCTTCATCAGACGACGGCGTGAAATCGACCACACCCGCCACACCCACACGGCTTAATGCATCGGTGTTTTGGTTCTGCTTTCCTGGGCGATGTACGATGTCGAAGCTGTACACCTGAAGGAGTAAGTTCCAGCGCGCCAGTCTCGAGCTAGGGTCGCTCACGTTCATGAGCCACCTGAGAGGTTGACAGTCGGTAACAATTCGGAAACTCCTACCGTACAAGTAGCACCTAAAGTGACGCACTGCCCAAACGACGGCCAAACACTCTTGCTCAGTCACGCCATACTTCTGCTCCGCCGAATTAAGCTGGCGGTTTGCGTAGGCAACTGGGTGTTCAAGTCCATCATGGACTTGAGATAGCACCACTCCAACAGCGTATTTTGACGCGTCCGTCGTCAAAATAAAAGGTTTTGAGAAGTCTGGAAACCGCGGGATAGGTGCCGTTACGAGCAGCGTTTTTAGTTGCTCGAATACCGCCTGGGTGCCTGCATTCCACTCGAATGTGCTCTTGCTGGTGAGCCGGGTAATTGGTTTCGCTATATCCGCGAATAAAGGAACGTGTCTCCTGTAATAGGACAAGAGTCCCAAGAACTGTCTCACCTCGGTTTTGTTTTTAGGTGGTGGGAAATCTCTTACGCACTGTACCTTCAATGGGTCCGGACGAACACCCTTCGCGGACACGATGTGTCCCAAGAATTTAACCTCCGGCTTTAAAAACTGACACTTAGCGGATTTCAATTTCAAGCCAGCTGCTCACACTCTCGAAAACACCTCACCGAGGTCCCGCAGATGGTTCTCGAACGTCTCGCTGTATGCTATGATGTCGTCTAAATACACGTGGCAAAGTTTCCCGAGTAGGCCTGCGAGGATCACATCTGCGGTTCTCTGCCAGATGGCCGCACTGTTTACAAGCCTCATGGGCATTCGGTTCCACTCGTATTGACCGGAGGGGGTGTTGAAGGCTGTTTTTTCTCTATTACCAGGCTCCATCTCAATTTCCCAGTAACCGCTGGCCATATCCACGACCGTGAAATATTTCGCCTTCCCTAGTTGGGCGAGTGTTTCGTGGACATTGGGAAGCGGATATGGGTCAATGCGGGTAACTTTGTTGAGGTCCCTGTAATCGACGACAAATCGGTATGACCCGTCCGGCTTCTCAACCAGCAGTGCGGGTGCTCCCCAGGGGGAGGTTGAGTGCTGAATTATTTCGGCTCCCAGTAAGGAGTCTACCTGTCTTTCCATTTCTTCTCTGCGCGCGAAAGGGATCCTGTATGCCCGGCGATATACAGGTGCCGCCCCCCCCCGGTGTGAATCATATGCTTGATAGCTTCGTATCGCCCCAAGTCTGTTGTTCCTGTTTAGAATATTGACTGATTCTGCACTATCATGCTCTCCATCAGGTCTCTCCTTTCCGTCGACGTGCGACAGATCGAACATCTTCAACAGATCTCCTTCGTCAACGGGGCTTCCTCCTGCTTCCTCAACCATCGCGACCGCGTGGTAGGTTTCCGTGTCAACCAAGGAGCCGACCACTTTATTCTTAGGGAGGCGGATCTCCTTTGATGTTAGGTTTGCCACCCTTACTGGCAATACGCCGTCTTCCCGTGTGGTGGTCAAGGTAGGTATTGCAGTTAATCTGTTTGTTTCTAGGCCACTAACCTCAACAACTTTGGTTTCGCCGGGGGGCACCGGTGTGCGAGCCCGACCTGCCAGCACGCACTCGCACATTGGTGGGAGAGTAGCCTCTTCGATCAGGGAGACAACATTTACATTACGCGGCCTCAGTGGACTGTGGTTCATTTTGCCGGAACTAGTATTTTCGGCTGGCCTGGGCTTTCCGACCCAATTGGTATATGGGACACGCTCGTTGCCTATTCTCAGGCACCCCTCACTCAGCAGGAGTTCGGCATCTTGTTCTACTAGAATGTCTTGGCCAATTATAACATCTGCCCGTAATGACAGTCCGTCTCCACAAATGAAAAATTTTGCCTCGAACATGGTTTCTTTCATTTTTACGGGTACTCTAAACCGGCCGAAGGTGTGTATAGGGTCACCAGTTATGCCAACGAGGGACATTTCACTATCCTTTTTCTGCAATGTGTCCTGCCACCTCTCATCTATTCCTCCCAGTGCGCAGCTCTTCACAAGACTGACCTTTGATCCCGTATCTACCAGCAGCCTCAGCGTACCCTTCCCCACGGCACACTCAACGACCGGATTCGTCTCCCCGCAAAAGTTTACCACTGCTATTGACCTCCGCCTGTCGTGGTTACCAGAAGAGGCCGCACCTAGTTTTCCTGAGCCGTTGACTTCGGCGTCGTCTCCTCGCTGCCACGGTTTTCCGGCGTACGGCGATCACCACGCGTGTTCCACGGTCGGCGTCGTCGGTACCGGTCGCATTCTCGCCAGAAATGGCCAAAGCCATCGCAGTTAAAACATCGACCGGAAAAAGGGGGCCGCCTTGCGTTTCTTTGCCCATCATCTCCGACGGGCTTGCATGACCTCAAACTCTCCTCTAGGAGTTTTTTCAGGCGGCCGAGGTGGCTGCGCATTTCGTGCGCATTCGCGTTTTCGTCGACATGCCGAACGGGCACCGAGGAGCTCTGTGAAAGTTTTTCGTTGCGTTCTTCCTTAGCTGCTACGTCGATGGCCTCGTCAAACGATTTGGGGTCGCGAGACAAAACAAATCTGCGGACCGGATCCCTTAGGCCGGTTAGGAACTGCGGCAGCATTTTCTCGGCCAGAATCTCGCGGCGCAGCTGAGTTTTCGCCGGCTCTTCACCGCTGGAGTTAGCCAGAGTGGCAGTCCTGAGCAATCGTACGCGATTTGCGAACGAGCGTGCTTCCTCTCCGGCGTTTTGTCTCGCGTTTCTAAACCTTTCCACGTTGCTGCAAAGGGGTTCCGTGTCGAACCGCTCGAGGGCCAAAGCTCTGAACTCAGGGTAGGTTGACGCTGCGGTGACACTATCGTCTCTCCACGCAAAATCATGTGTGGCGCCTAGCATCTTACATCGCGCAATGCCAATGAGTTGGCTGTCTTGCCATCCCCCCATTCTACCAACCTGTTCTAAAATTTGCAAGAAGTCCCTAATGTTTGGACCTGCAGCGTCTCCCGTGAACGAGGGAACCATGTTTCCTAACATCAAAGCGCTCGTTTCTAGCGCGCTCCCATGAGCTACCTGCGTAGCCTGTTGATTCATCGTGCCGTCTCTCCTTCCCTAATACGAAGGTGAAATCTCGCACCGTTGCCCCAGAAGTAACCCACCGCTGCCACCACTTGAGACGTCCCCACTATGCCACCGATCACCAAAGAGAAGGAAGACCCCTCAACCCACTTTTTATCCGGTTCCCTCTCAGCTACGTGTCTCAATCACTTTCCACATACAGGGATTTGTGCTGGGGCCGGGAAGTAAGAGACGTCACATTCTTTTCTTAATCATGGACGCATTCAATTCAATAACAAGTGCAAATGGCGTACACGCATATTGTCCGTGAACGACATCTCTGTTACATGAAATGGTAGCACATCAGCAAATACTCGCGACACGCGAAACAGGATACATAAGCGAGTAACGGTAACAATACAACGGTGTCTCAATACAGAATAAACATACGACGACACAAATAATAAAGTGATAAATTAATAAAACCGCGCAATGTCTCAATATGCCGCATCCCTTCCCACAAAGCTCGTTTAAGTAGAGGAGGTGAAGTTCGTCTCACAGAATGTCCATGTAGTCGGAGCCTCGGAGTTGGCTGCTCGAGTCGGGGCCGAAGGTTGGCTCTTCGCGTCGCGGTCGGATCTGTCCCCTTCCGTCGCCGTCTACTTCTTTTTCTCCCCTTGGGAATACTCTCCTCGCCTCTCCCCTTCCTTGAAACGTGGCCGCTTTTCTCGGGTTCCGACTGTGCCCTACTGGGGCACCAAACCGATCGCCGCTATCCACGCGGCATATTTTCTTCTCAGTCGAAGTGTATCATCTTCGGCAGCCGCCCCCGTGGCCTACACCAGTAGAAAACCCTCTCCCAAACAAATCCGAGCAAGTAACGATGTACAAACTCAAGCCTCAGAGAGAGAGATGGGCGAGCTGTCCCAAGACACTTTAATTACGGGCGAACAATAGTCCCGATGCTTCCGGTACTTGGTGAGCCGATGTCCAGACCAAATCTCAACGTTTCCATGCAGCTCGGTGTCTGCCGCAAAATTCTCCGTAGCCGCCGCTTCTTCGTCATTCACCGCCGCGGGCAGCCGTCCGCGCAGAACGCAGTAACGAGCCCTGGAGCCACGGGGGCTGACAGAAAGTCATACTGGACCCGGCACAGGCGCTGCGGCAGCGTCACATTCCCCGAACCAACAAAAGATGCTCTGCTGCTCCCCCATGCCACAAATCTGAAGGGTACGCGTGGATTATCTTCAACGTACACTGTCACACTGTCTGTAGACGACAAGGCGCCACCCGGTGCGAGTGGTTTTTAAGATAAAGAAAGGAAGAGAAAAGTGAGCCCCGTTATTGTCTGCTTCAGGAGCGACATCGCCACAAAGCTCACAAGAGATGGGGGTGAGGAGGGATAAAAGGGTAGAAGTAAAAGTATAGAAAAGAGGAAGAAGAAGCAACAACAAACGGAGGGGATAGGAGAGACAGGAAAGATGGAAGCATGGTCACTGGAGTCCGAGGGCGGGGTAGACTTGCGAGAGATGTTGTAGGCGTCTGTAGATGGCGTAGAGCAGGTCCAGTAGGTCAGAGCTGCACTGTCGTCGAAGACCGTCGGCGACAGGAGGTGACGTAGGGCCAGCCCAGTCGGCCAGAGCTACGATGACGCCGAAGGTCGCGAGCGCGCGGAGCGCATGGGCGCACAACCGGTCGGCACGGAATCCAGCGAGCGAGTCCTCGTGTTTGCGCGGGGGAGCCCGTGAGAATAGTAGAAATAATCTTTCCAGGTACTCCACTCCGGAATGCCAATTCGTTACACCAAAGGTTTTCTTTTCCCTTTTTTTATGCGTGGGTTTGAGAAACGAGCGAAAACATCCTGAAAGGACCGGGTTTCAGTCCGTGTTTGCGGGGACGTCACATATGTAGTCAATAAAAGAAGGGAATTCAAACGGCTCGTTTTCTGTTGAACTGAACCTTAATGAAAACGAGAAGATAAGTAAGCCGATAAAGGTATGGGGATAGGTAACTGTATTGTTTTAAGTGTATCGTAGCCATTGTGATGTAGATGTACATAACAACAAAGTGGACGAAAGGCAAGTTCCACCGACAAGCACCAAACCTGCAACCTTCAAATGATGCACCTCATGCTCTACTGTAACTCAAGTTGTATAGCATTGCCCGCATTAATCAAAGGTGGCAGGTTCAGTCACTGTTGAGGGCAAGTTGTCTTTCCATCCACTTTGCTTTATGCACATACATATCACAATTATACATTTACAACGGTACAATTTAGGTCCCCTGTACCTTTCCTTAGTTTACATTTTTCTGGTTTTTATTATCCTGCATTAGTGAAACGGGAAATTTTGCAAGAAGAAGGCAGCAGCAACCGAATGATTTCATGAAGAGCATTGCATGCTAGAATGCCACAACGAACCATCACATGAACACTAACTGTGTCTGAATAAAATAATCTGTCGGTCATCACATACAACTAAATCATCAAGTCCAGCCACTATGAATGCATATGAACAACGACAAATTGAAGTCTACACATTCAACAAATACCTATTTATTTGATGGTTTTCACAACTATACATGTTATTTTAATTTTTATTTTGGTATCACATTTTCACCAAGCATACAACTACGATGTCACTATGTCTTCCCTTGATGTTTGTATGCATACCATAGCAACACTATATTTGGTAATTCTATCTTTTGTACAACTGTGCATATTGATGATTGGTATTTTGCTTGTGTAGTCACCTCACAAAATACTTCCCCTTCTGCTAGTATAGTTATTTGCTTTTGCTGGTACATATCCCTGTATTGCTCCTGTCTTGGTTGGTGCAAGCTTTTTACCCGATCTTCTGTTTTTAATTACTGCCCTTGATTCAGTGAAAAGTACACAGCAACTGACCTACTAGGTGTCGATAAACAAATTTTGCAACTCTATGTGACACACTGATCGTGAAATTTTAAAATGATATGAGGATTGGCTGTGTCACCAATGTAAATATAGTTTTCCTTCAGATCCATCTATGAATATTCAGTCAATATAACTTATCTTCTGCGGTTCGGGACTACATGTAAGAGAATGAAAAACAACATTATTGAAATAAAGACTGCTCGGTTACTATGGAAGGAGCCAGGGCAAGGGAAGAGTTGTGCGGGTTCTGACACTCTCCACAGCTTCTTCATGCTTGAACTTCTGGGTTGCATTAAAGTATTTACACGGCTTCACATCAACTACCTGTGTCTAAAGTTAGCCGTTCAACCCATAAACACTGCCCGAAAAAAATTTCTCAGTTTAGCCATGCATCGAGCACCTTTTACAGGGCCCCGTTGGCTATTGCAGCTTAACGGTTGCCAATTGGTTTCCAATTACAGATTCCAAAGCCACGTCTCCCTTAGCCATATGTTGGGTCTCTTGTTAAATGATCGCAAGACGACTCTGCCCAGACACTGCGTGCACTAGTAGTTGGAGTTATTGTCTCACTAACTGTATCAGTTAAGAAGGTGTTTGCATAGTACTGGCTTCTGCGCAGGTAACTGTTCAGGCTTGTTGCTATTTTGTGTAAACGTACGAGTTCATGTGACATGAGATGAGGTTCACATAGATTCTTGCTCGTAGATCAGGTGGCTTGTGTGTGGTTCTACTTTATCATACCTAAGGCATTGAAGAGTAACCTAGTCACATTAAGATGGTGGGCCCCTGAGGTGTTTCACTGAGTATCATGCTGAATTCATTTTGGAGATCAGTTTGCATTGGCTATACCTCACTTACATTCTCCCCCTCCCCCATTGGGTGCACTCAATCCGGCTTTGTCAGCCAAACTAGCACAACTATTTGCGAGTACTTCACTGAATCAGTAGAAATGCAATTTAATGCATGTTATGAAGCCACATTGCTGACGCACAGTATTTACTAACTTATTCCTTAATTCGTTGCCTGCATTTCGCCTGAGGGTATTGAAGAAAGAGGGTTCCAGCAACAATAACATATGGACTGCACAAAGTGTAGCAGTGCCTACAATCTCAGCCTTACAAATCCAAACACATTGCTTGTGTAGCATAATGAATGGTCTGAACGTTACTTGACCATTATGAAAAAAAAACAAAAAACACAAACATGTAGCCTCCAAATGCTAAGAAACAAAAAATATGTACAAATACGTTGTTGATTACGGTAGTGGATGCTCACAAAATACATACATATTCTGCCATGACATTAACTGCAGATAGTTCAGGGTAAACATAATATGAGTGATATGTAGCTTGCACAACTTCAATCAGCAGTTTTTCTATTGATTCACAGCATGAAAGCACAACAAATTTGGCTAAACGTTGGTCAGCTGGGTTTTTTGGTTTAACGTGGCGAACAGCAACAAAAGCTATCACTTTTTATTTTAGTTAACAACTGTAGTAAAAAAACAGGCCCCGGAGCATGAAGTTATCGGCCTCTTTTGATTGCACTGCACTTTCAAAATGAGTCTCACAAAAAAAATACATGGCTATGCATCATATTGGCACTTCAGGCTGCTGGAGCTGTTGTCTAAATTAGAACTTGTTTTTTCAGAGCATAGCTTGGTATACCAACTAGTCAGTATGCTCAGTTACACTCATTTGAAAGACACGAGTCAGTATGAGTGCGTGGAAAGTAAGTAGACACGAATATGAATGTGAGCGAGTACTCTTAAGTGGGAGTGGGCATGAAGCAAATTCAATCAAATTTACTTTCATCCTGTAATACAGAAAGGACTGTGATGAAAATCTGTCTTCAGAACAAAGAATGTTGAGAAATTTGATCACAAATGAACTTAGCAGCGATTAACAGGGCACTATGTGAGCACAAGAACACCGAAATGAGCTTACAGAGAAGCTTCTGCAGTGATACTTTAGGTCCCCTAAATTTACTCCAACAATTTGGTGCAATTAGCTATGAAATTCAGCCTTATGGCATGATTCAATTGTAGTGGCACTACACATGGCTTGAAGTCTTCCATGTATTGCAGCTTAAACCTTACCGTGTGTGCTGACGGACTATGGGGCGTCACTTCTCACCTGCTTTATTAATTCATATGATTGCATGCATTCACAGTGTCACATTGCTTGTAGCACTTGGGCAATATATTTTCAGAGAGGTAGCAACACATGTATTTATTCTTTGTTTTTACTGTTATTGTGTTCCGTTAAAACCTTACTGTTGCACTTTTTTCCCTCGTAGCAAGCCACACCTTCATGTATTCCAACATTCTTAAATCGTGTCCATCATTTCAACACTCACCCTACAAAGACGACCTGAGCTCATCGACACAGTTATACTTCTTCTACGGAAAGCAAGTACGCCTCATTCACACTGAAAGAAGTGCTTAGGACGCCGCATTTAGGTATTCTAAATAAGTTATGCCAGTTTTTTCGTGGTTTGAACAAACAGTGCACTAAAAATTTTAAAATATGCTCAAAGCATACATTTTGATAGAGATATGACTGGATTCTGTCAACTGTAATTTCAATATAGCTGCAGCTCTGTTTAGAAAAAGAAAATACATGTAGCTTTGTGCAATGACGAATTGCATTTCTGCTAAGAGTGTGGCTCCTAACTACATAGAATACCGTTTTTTCTAAACATTATGATTAAGAATATCATTTCTTTTTATCCTTTACTAGCAGTGGATGCTGCTGGATGTAAGCACCCCCCCCCCCCACCAAGCTTTATTAACTGGCTCACTTGTCCCTGTGCATTATTATTTAAAATTTCAGCTGGACATGTTCTGCACTGAAGGCTGGAGCCGTCGTGGCACTTTCTGTTCTGCAGTGAAATCAATCTTCTGCATATTCACAAAAAACATTTTGCTTGTTGTATAAATGCATGTGGAATCGAATATGGAAATAAGAAGAAAATCAGTATTTTTGTATCCCTTCTGGCAAAAAGTGTGGGTGAAAAGGCGCGATACTGATTACAAGCATGATGATAATAGCACGGTACATAACCAATCACCTAACTAGTCCTGGAATGTGCAGTGACTCAATAATGAAAACCTAGAAAAATTGTTTGCTATATCTGACTCTTGACAACTGTACTCATCACTGTAATGTTGGTGTCATGGTAGCTTAGGAGGCAAAGTGTTGTGCTGCTAAGCATAAGGAAACCGGTTTGATAACTGGTGATGGCGGCTGCATTTCAACGGTGGCAGAGAGCAAGAGCACCAGTGTACTGTTGTGAGCAGTGTGAGAGAACACGAGTGGATGAACAGACAAATGGCTGTTGTTGCACTATGCTTTATTATCACAATAAATTCACACGCAGCAAGTGATACAAACAACACTAACAAGGTGGCAGTGGCAACGCCTAATAGAGCCATGGTGCCCTTTGTTAAAAACAGAGAACATAGCGCGCACTAGATGAACAGAAAAACTAAGATGGCGCGTGGCACAAGAATCTTGGCGCTTCTTCACTGGAATAAATGGCAGCGTTGAGACGCACTGCTCGATCTCTCTAGGCGTACTTGTGCCAAAAACCCATTCACCTACGAACGAATTCTTCGTATTTTACACCTTTTTCAGTGTTTACATCAGCTGCTGCAGTGAACCACGCAACAGTGTGTTTGAGGCTATTTGCCATGCATTCCGCATTCCCTGCCATAGTGCTCACTATAGTACTTCTTTTGGGTTAATGTTAAGGTTAATGTTAAAGAGCACAAGAAGAATAATCCACAATATCCCTTTACAGTGCATTATAAACGTACTATGGCTTTTGTGCATAATGTCCCAGATGATATGTGAGTTTACGGGGCTGACAGTTGTGCAACAAAGGCTTCAATTATATTTTACGAGTTCGGCTACTGAATTATTTGCAAACAGTACCTAATCAAAATGCAAAATTACCATTAAATGACTGTCTAGATTGGGCTCTTTATGACTGTGATCATCCGAACACACCTGATTCAGTTCAACATAAGAATAGTAGTCCAGCTATTCGAAAGACCTATTTGAATTCTTACACACACATAGCTTTCTAACAGAACACAAACATATAATAACATTAATATGAACTTCACAGTTCTCGCCAAATAATTGTTCACTAGTCATCTGCTCTCCCCAATGCCTGTACTGTAAACCCACACAATTACGTACCAGCAAGATCTAAGAACCTATGATTCTTTAATGTGCGAAATGTTCTAGTCTGAACACAAAAACCATACCCATGCTTATCGTCCAGTTCAAACTGGCGTCCACATATAAAAAATGAAGGTACCCAAAATTCAAATTAAAACACTCCTACAAGTAGTGTATACACCTGTCAGCTCACGCAAATTCAGCCACTTTGTAGTTGCGCGTCACCAAAAGATTCACTTGAACCACACAGGTAACTAACTTTTCCAACAGAGCGTACGGGGGAAAACGCTCAAAGCGTGCAACAGAAATACACTATAAGTGTGCATTTTGATAAGGATAGGAAGGAAATATGGCAACTGCGAAATAAAAATAGATGCAGCTCTGTTTATAAAAAGAGGAATAACAAAACGCATGCTTGCCTGAGCGTTGTGAAATGACGAATTTCACTTCTGCTGAGAGTGTGACTCTAACTACACAGAGCAGCTTTTTTTCTAAACTTTATGTATAAAATTATTACAGCTTTTTATCGTCTACCAACAGTGGATGCTGGTAGATGCAAACAAACCCCCACAGGCTTTATTCACTGGCTCGCTTTTCCCTACACATTATTCTTTAAATTGTAGTTGGTGCTGGTAGATGTAAACAAACCACCACAGGCTTTATTCACTGGCTCGCTTGTTCCTGCACATTATTCCTAAAATTTCAGTTTGACATCTTCTGCACTGATGGCTGGAGACTTTAAAGCACTTTCTGTGGTGCAAAAAAGTGTAATCAATCCTCTGCACATTCAGAAAAAAATTTGCTTGTTGTATAAAGACACATGGAATCAAATTAGGAAATAAAATAAATCAGTATTTCTTTATTACTTCCGGCAAAAATGTGGTTAGAAAAAGGGTTATACCGATTACGAGCATGATGGAATTAGCGCAGTACATAACCAAACACCTAAGTAGCGCTGGAATGTTCAGTGACTCATTAACGAAAACCTAAAATAATTGTTTGCTGTATCAGACTCTTTGACAACTCTACTCATCATTGTAACATGGGTGTCTGGGTAGCTTAGCAAGCCAAGTGTTGTGCTGCTAAGCACGAGGAAAGTTTTGATTCTTGCGATGCTGCCTGCATTGCTATGGGTGCAGAGAGCAAGAGCACCAGTGTATTATTGTGAGCAGTATGAGAGAGAACACGAGTGGATAGGAATGGCTGTCGCCACACTATGCTTCATTATCACATTAAATTCACAAGCAGCTAGCGATACAATCAGCTTCTGTTTTGTATCAGCACTAGCAAGGCGACAGTGGCAAGGCTTAGTAGAACGATGATGCTCTTTGTTAAAAACAGAGAACGTAGCGCATGCTAAAAAACTGAAAAACGAGGAATGAAGTGTGGCACGAGGATCTTTGCGCTTTTTCACTGGAATGAATGGCAGTGTTGAGACTCGCTACTTGATCGCTCCAGGTCTATCCGTCCAGAAACCTCATTCATCGACGAACTAAGTCTCCGATTTTACACCCTTTCCAGCATTTCCATCAGCTGCTGCCATGACCAAGCAACAGCGTGTTCGAAGCTATTTGCCATGCACTTCCGTATTCCCTGCCATAGTGTTCATAACAATATTATTTCACGTTGGTGTTATGGAACACGAGGAGAATAATCTACAAGATCCCTTTAGAGTATGTAATAAATATGCTATGCCTTTTGCGCATAATGTCAAGGATGATATGCATGCTGCTTTACTGAGCTTAGATTTGTCCGACAAAGGCTTCGATTAAACTTTACAAATTTGAATGTTGCGTTATTTGACAATCAGCACCTAATGAAAGTATAAAGCTTCCATGAAACGATTGTCTAGATTGGTCTCTTCTATCAATGTGATCATCCGAACGCACCTGCTCCTGTTCTCAAAATAAGGGTAATAGCCCAGCTATTCGAGTGACTTAATTGGATTATTACTCACACATAGCTTTCTACCAGAACACAAAGATATTTAAAACATCAAAATAAACTTTACAGTCCTCACCAAATGGGTTCACTAGTCATCTGCTCTCACAAGTGCCTGTACTAAAAACCCACACATATAGGCACCGACAAGAACAGAATATCGACAGAATGTCGCAAGCTCATACTCCGACCGGTATCTCGTGAGCAAATTTGTCAACTGGAAACACGATCGAGCACTTCGGACAGAATGCGGTCACCACATCATATTGCCCACGGCAAAGCAGCGAACATGCCGCAGAACATGTCGAATGACGGCGATAAAGTTTATCACCGCAGATTGTGTCATCACCCAGTACTTCCCACGAACGAACCACGAACACGGCGCACATACAAATCACAAGCGCTACTTGCAGCGATCAAACACTTTTGACGACAAGTATGTGTCATCCGAAGATAACACCTGCAGATGTTGACGTTCCGGTTTCCAAGTCAAAGCGAACGATGGCACGAAACACACGGAATTGTCCGTCTCCGAACCTCGTGTAAACACGACTCTCCATCGGGGTCCATCGGCGATTGCAGCCAGTGACGAGAGCAGGAAGGTTGCGCCGGCGTGCTGCCTTTCGATGAAAATATGCGCGGATGCTCATGAACTCTAGTGCTAATTGCAATAATGCCCAAAAAAGCTTTTTTTTTTGCGGTTACTGACTAGGCCTTGCCACTCTCTTCGTCGCTTCAGCCTAGTGCCATGTTTCACGACCGTCTCCGACTCATGACAATATATAGAGGAGGTCGTCCTCCAACTTCCGTGATCACGTCATGAGCCACCGTTTTTTTATCCAATCAGCAACCTAGAGCGCTTGCGGGCTTCTCCTCTCCAAAGCTGTCGGCACATCTGAACCGGTTGAAAACCCGGCCCGCACAGAAAAGAAGGAGCGGAACCGGGCGTGCGGCCGTACCGTGTTTAGGCCCTAAGGGCTCTAAACCACAAGCGGTGGTGCGTTTCGAGTGCGTGCACGAACGCGTGAAGCTCTTGTTGCTGCCTTAGCTCACCACGTGAAAAGACAGTGTGGGACAGCTATTAACCGTGGTGGTGGCGATGGTGGTTTTGGTGGTTGAGGTGGAAAATCTTTATTGCGCGGTAAATTAGTGGCCCGGGCTCAGGTCTCCCATGTCAGGACGTCAAGGCAGTCATACCTTGAGGCGTTAAGGGTTAAGCGGCCATGCAAAGAAAGGGCGTAATTTGTGCCGTTTTGTCGAAGTGGTTGGTCGAACGAAAAAAAAGTGTTTTTGTTCGCCACACCGATGGACCTAGCTCGGCTAGCCGAATGTGAAAGTAGGATTAAAAAAGCAGACAGAAGACTGACGTGTGGTACGTAAGGCATTTTGAGAGTGACAGCATCGAACGATGTTTCCAGTCTACGTAAAGGGTGTCGTGAACGAAATTGCCGTTTCGATGCAATTTAAATATCAATGTTTATATAATTGAAATTGATACTGTGGCTTCAAATCTCAGTATTATATTTTTTTCGCAATTTCAGCGTCGGATTCCGAGCGCAACAAGGTATTGAGTATCACGCTTCTCTAGTGTCAAACTGTTGATTGGCTTCTTGGCAGTCTATGTTTGACACCTCACATCACTCGAATCCTAGTGAAATGCAGGCCTAGGGTAATGAGGTAAATGTTTTGCGTCTTCTGTGATATTTCTTGCTCTCAATAACAAAGCAATTGTTTCAAATTGCTCTGGTGGTTACTGTCAATGATTTCAATATGGACTTCAATACGCACTGCAAGCACTTACAGTGTCTTGCCGCCTGCGTCTAAGAGTTCCCGCGTTGATCCCCTTAAGTAGGAGCAAACCAAAATTAGTATTGCGGGTAAGATGGTTTGACAAAGTTGACTCGCTGATCATGACATGAATATTATTGCAATCCTGTCACGTACACCATGTAGCCATTCCTGTCGGACTTGTGGCACATACTCGAAGTATATAGGCGCGTATGTGCAACAAATGTTCCAACGTTTATATCTACCCAGGAACGGCGAGAGCAGACCTGGGGAATTTTAATGCGTGAGCGTTAGGAAAAAGCTGGCATTTGCAGCGTTTACCCGACATATTCAAAGAATAAATGTCAGGGCCCCTGCAGGAATCTGACCTCGGCATTCTGCATGGTAAACAAGTATATCACAGAGCCACGCCAGACCTGGCTACTGCTTTTCAAACAGACCGTAATGTTCGTGAAGCGTGAACTGGGGATTTAATGGTGGCTACCAAGTTTTATAAACAATATATATATATATACGATGAAGCTGTCACGTTAGGTTAATATTATTTGTAGTTAAGCGCAATGCGCTGAAGGTGATATATATGGCAGTGTCGAGGGCTAACATGCTAACATTCTCGCTTTCACCAGTGCTTCGTGCCTGGTTACCTCTTCTGGTGTTGCTAATATCCATGTTACTGTTTGTATTGTTACGCAACTGTATAAGCAACTGGTCAAATAAAACGTATGTGTATCTTTCATTAATATCTTCGCGTGCATTTGTGCATACCTTAAGCGTGACTTCTTAATTATTCCCTAAATAAAAAAAAGTCACAGCTTTGCGGCAGAGGCAAAGCAACGAACGCTATAGCAACAAATTGGATGATGATGATAAAAAACATTTATTATAAAAGAGAGAGGTACGGGGCCAAAGCATGACCCCGTTACATGGTCGGCATTCTTAGTCCGGGACACCGCATGACGAGGCCCCTACTCGCGCCCGTCTCACAAGAGCCCGTTGAGACTCTAGTGATGAGCAGTTGAGGAGGGCAGTCTCCCATGCCTCTCGGGAAGGGGTAGGGGAAGGGGGTAGGTGGGGATTTTTCGGACATGCCCATACCATGTGCTTACCATCACGTCGTGGTGGTCTCTGCGAAAAACTAATGTACCGTTACGTTGGCCCCTACTGCGTCATACGCAAGGTCCTCACCCGTTGTACTTGTTAAAAAGAAGGACAATAGCTGGAGATTCTGTGTTGATTACTGCCATCTCAACCATATCACCAAGAAAGATGTCTATCCCCTACCGCGCATAGATGATGTACTCGATTGCTTGCACGGTGCCAAATATTTCTATTCAATAGACCTTCGCTCAGGCTACTGGCAGATCGCTGTGGACGACAAAGACAGAGAGAAGACGGCGTTCATGACTCCTGATGAACTTTATCAGTTCAAGATGATGCCTTTTGGATTATGCAATGCCCCCGCGACATTTGAGCGCATGATGGACTCTCTCCTTCGAGGCATGAAGTGGACCATCTGCCTCTGCTATCTTGACGACGTTATTGTTTTTTCGACTACTTTCGACGACCATCTTACCCGTCTGTCCACAGTGCTTGATGTTTTTCGACGTGCCAACTTGCAACTTAACTCGTCCAAATGCCGCTTTGGGCAACGCCAAATATGCGTACTCGGCCATCTTGTTAACG
Organism: Rhipicephalus annulatus; assembly: GCA_013436015.1. Lineage (NCBI taxonomy): Eukaryota > Metazoa > Arthropoda > Arachnida > Ixodida > Ixodidae > Rhipicephalus > Rhipicephalus annulatus. The sequence goes on along the minus strand of WOVY01003885.1, from coordinate 140,251 downwards.
CTGCGGGCGTTCAACCAGACCCTGCGAAAGTCCGAGCAGTTCGCGACTTCCCCACACCCCGCTCAACCAAGGACGTCCGAAGTTTTCTGGGACTATGCTCTTATTTCCGTCGTTTTGTCGAGAAGTTTGCTGAAGTAGCCCGTCCTCTAACCTGCCTCCTCAAAACGAATGTCACATTCACCTGGGGCCAACAGCAAGCAAACGCCTTCTCGTCGCTCGTTGACATTCTCACCAATCCACCAGTCCTAGCACACTTCGACCCATCTGCCGCCACGGAGCTTCGTACTGACACCAGTGGCCACGGCATAGGCGCAGTGCTCGCGCAGCAGCAACAAGGCATGCACCGCGTCATCGCGTATGCAAGCCGACTGTTGTCGCGCTCGGAACAAAATTATTCCATCACAGAACGCGAGTGCTTAGCTCTCGGCTAGGGCCATTGCGAAATTCCGACCGTTCCTGTATGGCCGACCATTCTCAGTTATTACGGACCACCATGCGCTTTGCTGGTTCTCCTCACTCAAGGACCCTACGGGACGCCTTGGTCGCTGGGCGCTGCGCTTACAAGAGTACACTTTTTCAGTATCCTATAAATCCGGACAACTTCACAAGGATGCCGACTGCTTGTCCCGTTACCCAGTCGATCCTCCTGAAACGAGGGAAGATGAGCAAGAGGCCCTAGTTCTTTCAATTACCGACTTCACCGACATAGCTGCTGAACAACGCCGCGACCCCTCTTTGCGTGCTATTATCAATGGTCTGCACTCTCCCCACCCAGCACCTCCACCAATGATGTTACGGGGAATAAAGTACACACTGGCGAGCAAATGCGTACTGGCGAATATACTGGCGAGCTAATGCGTACAACGCTGCTGCCGTCCACGCACGTTCACGTTCAGCACTTCGTCGTCGTCGTCCTCAGGCATCTACTTAGCCCGTGACAATATCACACGTCTCCCCACAGTGTGGGCCCCACCCATCTGTGTTCGCATCGAAATGTTTTAGGATTGCAGGACAGAGTAGAGTACCTGTCTGCAGGCGCCTTAGAGTTCGCTCTTCCGCCTTACTCAGCCCCTTTGCAGGAGCCGGGTAAAGGCGGTGAGTGTCGCGATAATAGGTCAGAATTTCTTTGAACCGCAGCAGCGGTGTATTGGCCTCCGAGTTATAAGAGCCAAGGTGAGGAGCCCGGTGGGTAAGCGCTCGGGCGGCCGCGTCAGCGGCCTCATTACCTTGTAAGCCCTGTAGGCTAGGAGCCCATACGATGCGTTTCGGGGCTGGATCAGCAAGAGCCCGTTTTAGAATTTGGCTGGCTAGGGGCGATATCTCTCCTACCAAGTAATGAGCACATGCTTTCCCGCAGTCCATGATGATAACTTTCGAGTTGGGATCCACAGCAGCAAGCGCTATCGCGACTTCCTCAGCGCGCTCTGGATTATGTGCTCGGAACGAGAGCCCATTGACATGCTTTTCCCGGTGAACTACACAGGCCATGTAAAATCCCGTGGGCGAAGGCCCTGCTATATCTACATAGAATACACCTAATCGGGAGCCGTGTTGCCTCTCAAGCATCTGAGCCCACGCCTGTCTTCTGCTTTCCTGCGTGTGCTTATCCATGTTACTGGGGAGTGGAGAGACCGAGAGCATGTGCACCCACAATTCCGGAATACGCTCCGCCTCCTCTCCAGTGCAAGTGCACTTTATATGTAAGCGGTTCAGCAGGCGGCGCCCGGGAGCCGTCTGCACGAGCCGCGTATATTGATTCATAAGGTGGGCCTCCCGCAACTCCTGGTAGGAGTTAAGCACACCTAACGCCCTCAGTTTGGCGTTGGAAATGGCCACCGGGAGATCCGGAGCTCGTTTAGTAGCCTTACGAATGATGGCATCTATTCTTTCGTCTTCTTGCTTGTTAGTGCGAAGGTATGGTACGGCGTAGAGGATCCCGCTAGTCACGAAGGCATGGGTGAGCCGAAGCGCGTGCCTGCCCCGCAGACCATCCCGCTTGTTGGAAACGCGGTGGATCATGCGCCCTACCTGTTCGCCTATTCTCTTGAGTTTCGCTATAGTGGAGTCTCGTCTGAGTCTGTGGTGAATGAACAGGCCCAGAATCCGGAGCTCCTCCACCTCTCTGATGGGAACCCCAGACAGGGAGATGTGTATGGCTGACTTATCTCTTGGCTTCGCTCTAACGTGCAGAAGCTCTGATTTGTTTGGAGCACATTGGAGTTCACAATCGTTGGCATACGCCTCGACTATGGATGCGGCCTACTGAAGGCGTTCCTGCATTTCACCAAGGCTCCCTTCAGTGGTCCAGATTGTAATATCATCGGCATATACTGCGTGTTGTGTGCCTTCCACCCTGGCCAATTCGCTTGGAAGGCGCATCATAGCAATGTTGAAAAGGAGCGGTGATAACACTGTTCCCTGTGGGGTACCCCATGTTCCCAACAAATTGGAAGGTCACGCGCGGAAGAGGCGTTTCAGTTGTTACTACTTCGCTGTGTCTGAAAAGCGCGTGAGAGATGAGAGCCGCCACGCGCTCATTGCGCCATCTTGCTGATAATGCTGAAAACACGATAGTCCACCCCCCCAAGATACCCGCCAACAGCGGTAAGTGGTAGATATAAATAGTTTGTCGTTTGAACGTTCAGCGGACTATTTCTCGGTGGCTCAGTGACTAACGCCTCGCAATCACAATGCTGAGGTCCCACGTAAGATTCCGCACACCGAAGTCTGTTTTTCTGAATTTTTTTCCATCTTGCGTTTTCAAATATATAGATATGTGTACATGTATGGTGCATGACATGGACGCCTACGCCCCCGTCAACGCCGGCGTCCGAATGCAGCCGAGAGTGTTCATATAATTGCTATCGCAATCAAAATTACAGCACAGTCGTCTTTATCTGCATGCTTCACGTACCAGTAATTGGGAAGGTACGTGGGATCTGCGATTATATTTTTGGGTTGTCGCAGATGGCGCGGTATATGTCACAAAATGTTTTTTTTTGTATTGTGAAATCCGAGTACTGTGAGAGCAGTCGAGTAGCTGCTATACAATAAAGCATTTTGTAAAGAATTGTACGGGAATACGGAAAATGTAAAAGTTGGCCCCACGCGGTTCGGCCTGCTTACTAACAGCTCGCCGCGCTTGCGGAGTGCGCGAATTGAACGCAGGTGCACCTACTCACACAGCAGTGCACTAAACGGATGCCACCACTAGTCATTAGCAGGGGGGAGGGGGCATGGCCTCCGAGAAGGCGAGCGCGCGGCGTGTTCCCTCCGACCGTCCTAACTGGAGCGCTCCCCAGCAAAACGAACGAGTATCGCCTCGCACACCCGGCTACCACAAGAGGGCGCAAATTCCGGCTTTGGCGGAGACCATGGCCAAAAGCAGAGCGCACGGGATTCCAGAGTGCATGTTTTTTTTTGTTTTTCTTTTTGCGTACGAGCAAGAATCACCGCCAGGATTTTGGTTCAATTTACTAACAAAAGTGCGGCAACTGCGAAAATTTCCTGATATATATCATTTTAAAGAGCGATGAACTTGCTTGTGGAAGTATTACTTTGCTTCAATTACGGTTCGTTTTATCGCTGTGGTCAATACCTCGTATAGAGAAATATAGAGGCATTCCAGAATTCTTCCTTTCTTTAGACGTGCATTGGGGAAAACTGGGCTAATTATCGTCAATGAATCATGATGCCCGCCTATTGTGACACATCATTGTCGTATTTTATCGCATACGGATATTGATAGGGTAGTCAAACGAAGCACACTTACGCTGTTAATAAATTAGTACCCTGGTCATATTACTTAAACAATATGTATAAGTAATTTTGCTGCAATACTGTTGAAGGCTTTAATTATGCATCCTACATTTACCCCCGCGTCTTTCGCAGAGAAAGTGCCCGAGTTGTCATCGCCTATTTTTTTCTTATTCGGTATTTTGATTGTTTTAGTAGCACAACACCCCTATCAGTATCGGGTTCATTCACTGTACTCTCGGCTGCATTCAAATCAAAGGATCGCACATGCGGCAGAGCGGCGTCATTTTGAAACTATACGTACTCATTATGGTAAGCTAGTGAAGAAAGAAAAAAAAAGTGTAAATTGTCACTGCTATATAACGCGCAGTGTTTTATATACCAGTCACACTAAACTCTAACACTTACTGCGTTGTTCTTGAACAAGCAAGAGATCTCTATGTTCCTTTTTACATCGCCCTACATATCCGCAGAACACCACTAACAACAACGCGAATGGATGACCGTTCCCACTGTGACCACTGCCCCATTTTTATTACATTATCGCGTCTGCGAGAATTCCCGATATAGAGTTACGATGAAAAGCAGTGCTAAATTAATGCAAGGAAAGAAAAATTAAGCCATTTAATCGACCGAGTGTAACGCATGAGTGTAGAGGACGCAGCAGTATTCTGACTTCGCTTCTGGATCGGGCTGTCATTTTTTTTCCTCTTCACCAGCTCCCCCTATACACTATGCAGCCCGAAATTTTTTTTTGTATTCTAAGTTCACAGCACTATCGAATCTCTTGCAGAGGCATCACACTTATAAGTTCGGCGTAAATCTACAGCAAAAAAAAATCACTGCATTTCAAGCTGTTTGAAGATAATTATGGGGCGAAGCTTTCGGAGGGGATTATGGTGATTAAATTTGAGATAGTACTGAGACTGATTGTGGTTGTGATACTTATATATATTTTTATTCAAAGAGATAGTGCTGATACCGATTGGGATATAGCGGTGACTCTTCTTTATAGCTGATATTAGGTTCTGAGTTCCGGGTTACGTTTTGACTTCATAATCACAGCTTCATTAGCTATCGTCTCAGTTGTTGAATTTTCTTGTCGGTATTGCCACCTTGAATCCGCTTCAAGTTGTCTCAACTGCGCGTCAGCTTGGCGTTTTTCCCGCTTAGCCTTTGCTTCCTTAGCCCTAGTCTGTGGTGTAGAACTTTGTTGTCGCCGTCACCGCTTTGCATCCGCCTCTTCTCTTTTGTCTTCGTGGTAGCTTCCCGTCGATGGTGACGCTGATAGTCAGCCCGTCGCGCTTTTCTGCGTTCATCTTTTTCCATATGAGAGAAGAGAATGTGTGGTATAGAACGTGGTTATAGGTTATATATAACGTTTCTAGACTAGGTCTAGAAACGTTGGTTATATATATATATATATATATATATATATATATATATATATATATATATATAGCGTTGACAGCAGCACCATCACATCTACAATTAACCACAGCGCCCTCTGTTGCTTATAAGTTGAAGGTTACATACAAAACGGTTACCAACAACGCCCTCTGTTGCTGATAAGTTGAAGGTTACATGGAAAATGGTTAAGAAATGTCAGACAGATGAAGACGTGTTACGGACAGACGGGAGACAGCGGATATCGTCTGTCCCTAAAAGAAAGAAAGCCCATTTGAGAACATATACTACCAAGCATTGACTTTGCCTCTCGTACACATTTGGCCTGACATTCCCAAAAGAGCGCGAAGTTCTATAAAAGCACCAAATCATTTGTTTTCTCGCCACATGCAAGCTTCGCCAAAAGCATGGCAGCCTTTCAATGAATGGATGCATTCTGATTGATATGTAAAGTTTAACGTTCCCAAACCACTATATGATTATGGGAGACGCCGCAGTGGAGGGCTCCGGAAATTTAGACAACCTGGGGTAATTTAACTTGCACCCAAATGTGAGCACATGATCCTACATCATTTTCGCCACTATCGAGAATGCAGTCATAATGAATGCTTTTTGTGAGTGTCCACTTTATAATAGGGTGGTGACATGTGTAGCAGATGGCTCACGAGAAAAAAAAGAAAAAAATAAAATATTTTTTTGTTGTTGACACAATGCCCTATTGGCTTTAATTAAATTGATCCTCATTTAAAAAATAAATTTATGTTCCCTCTCTCTGCCTCTTTGGGCAGAATGACTTCATTTCCCCACTATTTTTGTAATTTATCTCTACTCTTCGGCCCCCAATACTCTAACCATCTCTTACTTGCTTCTATCGCGGATGTGTTCGGATCCCCATGTTTGTCCCTAAAACCCAAAGCCTCATGTAGGCTTAAACCCACAAGTGCACCTGGGTGGATATTGCCGTATTCAATCAGAACATGTTCTATCGTTTCCTTAACTTCCCCACAGCATGCGCATACATTGTTCTTTTTCTTCACTGAATCTCGCTTTATGACTACGCGTTCTAAGGCAACCCAACCTCGCTTAGACCAGTAAAACGCTTCCCCTTGAATTATCATCAAACTTCTCACACTTTACATCGTTCTTGCCTTTTCGGTAGCTACTGAGAACCGGCTTTTTTCCATCACTATCATTCAATAATTCCTCTCCGCCTGTCTGACTTTTCGCTTAATGCTCCTTATTGCCATATCGCCCACATTGCCGGTCGTATATTTGCTGGTGAGCCTCCCAGTTCTTCTTGTATCTAGAACATAAAGCAACGATGGATCCGATGCCTTAACATCATCCCCTTTATTCCATGATCGCATGCGCTCATCTTCATCTCATCATCATCATCATCAGCCTGTCTACGTCCACTGCAGGACAAAGGCCTCTCCCATGTTCCGCCAGTTAACCCGGTCCTGTGCTTGCTGTTGCCAATTTATACCCGCAAACTTCTTAATCTCATCTGCCCACCTAACCTTCTGTCTCCCCCTACCCCGCTTCCCTTCTCTGGGAATCCAGTTGGTGACCCTTAATGACCAGCGGTTATCCTGTCTACGTGCTACATGCCCGGCCCATGTCCATTTCCTCTTCTTTATTGCAGCTATGATATCCTTAACTCCCGTTTGTCCCCTAATCCACTCTGCTCTCTTCTTGTCTCTTAAGGTTACACCTATCATTTTTCTTTCCATTGCTCGCTGCGTCGTCCTCAATTTAAGTTGAACCCTCTTTGTGAGTCTCCAGGTTTCTGCTCCGTAGCTAAGTACCGGCAAGATACAGCTGTTATATACCTTCCTCTTGAGGGACAGTGGCAATCTACTTGTCATAATTTGAGAGTGCCTGCCGAATGTGCTCCACCCCATTCTTATTCTTCTAGTTACTTCAATCTCGTGGTTAGGCTCTGCGGTTATTACCTGCCCTAAGTAGACATAGTCTTTTACAACTTCAAGTGCACTATTACCTATCGCAAAGCGCTGCTCCTTTCCGAGGTTGTTGTACATTACTTTCGTTTTCTGCAGATTAATTTTAAGACCCACCATTCTGCTCTCCTTGTCTAACTCCGTAATCATGAGTTGCAATTTGTCCCCTGAGTTACTCAGCAATGCAATGTCATCGGCGAAGCGCAGGTTACTGAGGTACTCTCCATTCCTCTTATCCATTCCATTAACTCTTATCCCTAACTGTTCCCATTCTAGGCTTCTGAAAACGTCCTGTAAGCACGCAGTGAATAGCATTGGGGAGATTGTGTCCCCCTGCTTTACACCCTTCTTTATTGGTATTCTGTTGCTTTTTTATGAAGCACTATGGTAGCAGTTGATCCCCTGTAGATTTCTTCCAGAATGTTTATATATATTTCATCTACGCCCTGATTCCGCAGTGTCTGCATGACGGCTGATATTTCTACTGAATCAAACGCCTTCTCGTAATCTATGAAGGCTATGTATAGTGGTTGGTTATACTCTGAGCATTTCTCTATTACCTGATTGATAGTATGAATGTGGTCAATTGTTGAGTAGCCTGTTCTAAATCCTGCTTGTTCCTTTGGTTGATTGAATTCTAATGTTTTCTTTACTCTGCTAGCAATTACCTTTGTAAATAGCTTGTATACTACAGAGAGCAAGCTGATCGGCCTGTAATTCTTCAAGTCCTTGTCATCTCCTTTCTTATGTATTAAGAAGATGTTAGCGTTCTTCCAAGACTCTGGTACTTTTCCTGTCAGGAGACACCTCGTAAATAGAGTGGCTTGTTTTTCTAACACAATCTGTCCTCCATCTTTCAGCAGGTCTGATGTTACTTGATCCTCACCAGCAGCTTTGCCTCTGTGCATGCTCTCCAAAGCTTTTCTGACTTCTTCTATCGTTACCGGTGGGGTGTCGTCTGGGTTACTGCTAGTTCTTATAGTATTAAGGTCGTGGTTGTCTCGGCTACTGTACAGATCTCTGTAAAACTCCTCCGCTATTTTAACTATTCTATCCATATCGGTAGTTAATTTGCCTTCTTTGTCCCTTAGTGCATACATCCGCCTTTTGCCTATCCCAAGTTTCCTCTTCACTGCTTTGACGCTTCCTCCGTTTTTCAGAGCGTGCTCAATTCTCTCCATGTTATACCTTCTTACATCGCATACTTTACGTCTATTAATCAGCTTCGAAAGCTCTGCCAGTTCTATTTTGTCTGTTGTACTTGACACTTTCATGATTTGACGCTTCTTAATTAGGTTCTTCGTTTCCTGGGAAAGCTTGCCGGTGTCCTGTCTAGCTACCCTGCCTCCAACTTCCACTGCACACTCCGTGATGATACTCGTCCGATTATCATTCATTGTATCTACGCTAAGGTTGGTTTCCTCGCTAAGAGCAGAGTACCTGTTCTGCAGTGACACTCTGAATTCCTGTACTTTCCCTCTCAGTGCTGGCTCATTGATTTGCTTCTTGCGTATAAGTTTCTGTCGTTCCTTCTTCAAGTCTAGGCGGATTCGAGCCCGTACCATTCTATGGTCACTGCATCTTACCTTGCCAACCACTTCCACATCCTGCACGACTTCTGGGTGTGCAGTCATTATAAAGTCTATTTCGTTCTTATTTACGCCATTAGGGCTCCTCCATGTCCACTTGTGGTTTTCTCGTTTTCGGTAGAAGGTATTCAAAATACGCAGATTATTGCGTTCTGCGAATTCTACTAGTAGCTCTCCTCTGGCGTTTCTAGTGCCGATGCCATAATCTCCTACTGCCTGGTCTCCAGCCTGCTTCTTCCCTACCTTTGCATTAAAGTCGCCCATTACTATAGTATACTGTGTTTTCACCTTACTCATTGCCGATTCAACGTCTTCATAGAAGCTTTCAACTGAAGCGTCATCATGGCTTGATGTAGGCGCGTAAGCCTGTATTACCTTCATTTTGTATCTTTTATTCAGTTTAATTACTATGCCTACCACCCTTTCATTAATGCTATAGTAATCCTCTATGTTGCCAGCTATGTTTCTGTGAATTAGGAACCCTACTCCCAGTTCTCTTCTGTCTGCCAAGCCCCCATAGCAAATGACGTGCCCATTCTTTAGCACAGTATAGGCCTCATCTGTCCTCCTAACCTCACTCAGCCCTATTATATCCCATTTAATGCCTTCTAGCTCCTCGAATAATACAGCTAGACTTCCCTCACTAGATAACGTTCTAACGTTAAACGTTGCTAAGTTCAAGTTCCAATGGTGGCCTGTCCGTATCCAGAGATTCCTAGCACCCTCTGCTACTTTGCAGATCTGACCGCTGCCGTGGTCAGTTGCTCCGCAGCTGGTGGGGACTGAGGGCCGTGAGTTAATTGACGAATGCCTACGGGAGGGGGTGGCCAGATACTGCACCAGGGTGGCCAATCCTTCTCTGGTGAGATCATCGGTGCGTACCGGCTTTAAGCCGGTACGATCAGACAGTAGTGGGAATGCTCCATGCATGTCTTCCTTATTGTTGTTCAGCAGCGTTGGCAGCCACCCACCACGGAGCCCAATGAGGGGACGCTACAAGGTTACAAATGCTGAAACCTGCAGACGCCAGCCGTACAACGCCACTATAACCCAATGCGCCTAGACCAAGGCAGGTTATTTGCACAGGGTTAACCGTAGCCGCCAGGAAGTTTGGAAGTAAACGGAAGAGAGTAGAAGACAGGACAGATAAATAGTAAGAGATAAAGACGAAGATGTAGGGAGAGGGAGATAGGAAAAGGCGACTGCCGATTTCTCCTGGGTGGGTCAGCCCAGGGGTGCCGTCTACGTGAAGCCGGGGCCAAAGAGGTGTGTTGCCTCTGCCGGGGGGCCTTAAAGGTCCAATCACCCAGCGTCGGCTCAACCCCCAAGATCCCCTTTTCCCCGGACACGGCAAAGCCACGCACGGCTAGACGTGGGAGGGAGTAGAAACTCCCCCGTGAGCTCGGGTCCGTGGTGTCGCTGCACACCAAACGCCTACTTACGCAGGCGCCCCTGCGGTCCATCTTCATCTATTTTCCTATATACATTTCCCTGGCTGCTAAAAAAAAGGTATCGCTTGCGTAGCATATAGTCTCTAAGCTTCCATGAAGTCTTTGCACTCGTTGGCTCTTCCGTGATGGCTGGCCGGGCATTTTGTTCTGCATTAAACCAACACCTCCTAAATTTCTTCAGGCCTGCGCGTCACGTGACAGGACGTCAGCTACGTCAGCACTCGCCGTCTGACCGGTCCTGCGAGAGCGCGCCGCTTGTGGCACTCCTCTCGCAGTGAACCAGTTTTATCTCAGCAATATTGTTTTCTCTCGCGTCTGAATGTCTTCAAAGGGTATTGTTAATTATAAGAAACTTGTCAAACGTAGAAACTTCCTGTAGTAAGAGTTAGTTTATTAAACATGTACACACGAAACAGGGGCACGAAGCAATGATCAAAAACACAAATAAAAGAGCATACTAATGAAAATTACAATGATACATGAGCACTTTATTTTGGAGCAACAGTTTTCAATTTCCGTGCTTTTGCGACATTCTTGGCATCGGCTTTAGCAACAGCGGCTGCGTCATTCCTCTCTTTGCAATAAATATTTAGCAGAACATTTGTTGCACATTTTATCAACATATTTATCACCAAATCTGGTTCGTGCCCATTCGCACAAGTCACCAGTTCCTCAAATGCTAGCAAGCTCTCTTTCACAAGCTGTTGAACAATACATCTGTGATTTCGTGCCTGCAGAAAGCACGTGGCATTTTTTTCATTCTGCAGCAACTTTGCAACAACCACTTCAGTGTGCATCACTACTGTCACAAAACACGTGTTCGGAAATTTCATGCCACCTCGATTGAGACTTGCTATTAAAGAATTAGCATCACCATCGCACTCAGCATCACAACTGTCAGCAACAAGGTTCTCTTGACAGTAGTTGCACTTCAACGTTTTTACCACAGAGCTAGTGCATAAGCCTCCAACATAAGTAAAAACAGCGACACGTGTGCTTAAGCTGTCAAGGTCTTCAGCTTTGACAGTAACTCTGAAGTCCTGTTGATTTGTGGCTGTTGCCGATGGAAGAGCCTCATAAATGAAATCGTCACTGCTCCTTATAGGAAGAGTATTTTGTACGCGAATCCTGCCTTCACTCTCGCACAGCTGCCTAATGCTGATGTTGTAATGACCACCAGCCATTTGCCTGTACTGGCCAAATCGGTTTTCGAGGCCGTGTGTCAGCAGCTTGCTGAGCAGGACATATTTATAACGAAGCTCGACAAGGCAGTACTCAGTGAATTAAAGTATTGCATAGGCGGAATGCCTTAGAGCAGATTGAGTTTCTCGCGTGAGAATGCCGTTGTCGTGTTTGTATAGGATTCCCATACATCCAACCAAGTGACAAATGCATCGAGAAATTACAGCTTATAGGGTCACCATTCAGGCACAAAACTGGCTCTTCATAAACATCTCTGTGGTGATGGCCTTTGTGAGGTGTTTTAATGTTTACAATCTTCCACCAGTGGAGAACTATCCTGATAAAATTGGCAGTTTGTTTGGCATGCCATAAAGCATGGAAGTTCCTGTGGTGATGCAGTGCCTCAGCTACAAAAGCATTGAATATTTGTAGTACTAGCTTAACATTCTGCCTTTTTGAAGTTGCTTGGATTTAGCGCCTTTGACGAAAGGCGATAGCTGTATTTCAAAAGCTGAGAAGCCTCTAGCTTGTGCAGCTCCCGAAGATCTTTGAATGATGCCCGCTGTATGAAGTCGGGATGGACACTGTTGTTTGAGAGATCAAACATCGGAAAATATAGGTTTGTCCCAAGATTCTTTTGATTTATCCAGTTGTTTCGGATACATTTCAACAAGTGCACATAATCCACAACGTAAAACATAGGTCTCATTCGTCGTCTCCCTTCCTAATTTACCCATCTTCCAAGGTACTCGTACTTGCTTACCCTCGGTATTTCTTGGCCCTGTACTGAGACCACCTGATCTCAGTGCTCATTCATTACCATCAATCCACATTTTGTTGCAATTAATTCTAGTCCTAGAGCATCGCCTACCATTCCGCATATATTGGCCAGCCGCTCTATATAGTCTCGACTGTCCGCAAATAGGAAAATATCGTCTGAACAAAATAAACATGGAAGCTTCTGCTCAACCATCGCGCCAACTTGTTTGTGCGACCGATTAAACCCAATATTGCTACCTTCTAGCAGTCATTCCTATCATCAGCATATACAGAATGAATAACAGCGGGGTCAAAGGACATCCCTGTCTCGGGTCCTTGTTAATTTCAGCGCTGCCATTGCTACATATTTCTTCCCATTCTACGTAAACCATATCTTCTTGGTATATTTCTCTCAAAAGCTGTATACAGTCGTCACCTATGCCCACTTCTTTCAATATGTCCTACAAAGCTTCAGGTTAGCGTTGCCATGCGCCCCAGCGATGTCCAAATAGGCTACGTATGAGGGCCTGTTTTCTATTTTATGGATACGAAAGAGCGCCATGGCGGGGAAAAAAGAGAGGCGATGCCTACCTCTAGAATCATGCTCTCTGCGTGCGATGGGGACGGCCGCAGTGCAACCCGCTGCGCGCGCGCCATCTCTGAGGCCATTGGCGGCGCCACCTCTTATCCCGCGTTCCACACACTAGCCAGCATACCTGTTTCTAGACACCATACGTAGGTAGAGCAGTATTAACTTTTTGCCCTGGTGTCCGACAGAAAGGCAACAAAAATGGCATTAGGTGTGGCATAAGTAGTCATGAAACTCAAAACTATGTCTGATGCTAATAAGCCTTGCAAGCATAGTTAGCAGGGTTTTAGTTTTCTCGTCGTCTTGATGCTCGGACCTCTACAACCTTTAAAGCAAGGTGGAGGATGCTGGAAAAGACGACTAAATTGGCTAATGTTCAACGTTAACGTTCAGTAACGTAGTAAGTCATGTGCAACGTTAACGCGAGAGAGTTAAAGAGCTAGTTTCTCGGAAATTTCGACGTCAGCAACATTGTTCGCCTGCGAAAAATGATCATCGTGTCAGTGACCGAGAAATCGAGACGGACGCAAATAGAATAAATGTTATAAATTTTTGAAACCAAGTGATCGTTCAACACATGTATAGGGCATTTGCGTAGCAAGCAGGTGTTCTGTAACAAAGTGACTCTTCTGCTCTGATTTAAAGTGAAGGGAACTTCCTCCGATTGGAAATGCAGTGAGCATAACTTTCACGCTTCACAAACAGACACGTCCTGAATACAAGCTGCACAAAGGAACATGTAATAAACCAAATATATTGCTGAGAATCCACCGATAATGATGCCCTGGAAAGTATATAAGGGATATTGTTCGAAGTAATTGCTATGCAAATGTGAAGAAAGAAAAGTGGACGAAAAGATAACTTTCCACCGGCAGAATTCGAACCTGTGACCTTCGAATAACGCATCCAACGGTCTACCACTGTGCTACGGTGGCAGTCATCTTCCCGTCTGCTTTATTATGTATATGTGCGTTCGAACGCGAGAGTAGAGTTAATTTATATGCTAGCTTTAGGTAACAGAGTTGCGCCAATGTACGCCTTCTTGGGTACGAATGTCTTGCGGAAAAACCACTTACCGCTCGCACAGAAGCAGTGCTCATGCGTCGGTTTACAAGCATTGCTTTATTCATTTTCTTGCTTTCTTTCCATATTTTGTTAAGATACGAACAAAACATGGTTGCTCCGGTCCCACCTGCAAGCGTTGATTTATGGTTACATTCTTGGTATGTAATAATGAAACAAAAGTACGTGTAATGACTGGCACGTACAAGGGTGATGTTAAATTATAAGCTTGTTGCTCGTCAATTCGGTGAGATATATATTTGTTTTGGCCACACGTTAGCTTCGGCTTCTCTTCCGCTATTTTTGCCATAAACAGTTACGAAACTATTTAAGCACTTTTCATCGCCATCGAGCCCGTTAGGAATGAAGTTTTTTGTCGCTTTGGGCTCATTCGTTAACGGTGAGAGAAGGTCAGCTGTAGTTTTAAAGTTTTCAACTGAGTGGAGCTTGGGAGGGTGGAGGAGGATTGCGATCGACAGTGGCCGTGCGACGTCCGTGTTAGGCATGGCTCTCGTATTACGCTCGTATTGCAATCACAGCTCATGACAGCAAATGTGAATTGTTTTTAACAGCCTTGTCGCGTCCAGCATTCTTTTCTCTTAAAGTTTGAAAGCTGCATTAAAATCACGTGCTATACCTTCAACACGTTTGTTTATGTAAAGAGAAATATATGTTTACGTAAAGAGAAATGACGGCTGCACGCTTGCACAGAAGGAAGAGGCCCTGCCACGAGGCTATCGTTTCAGGAACCAGAGTGACGAAAGCTACAAAAAAACGAGAATATTGCGCGTTTTTACGCGTATTTAAATTTTCTGGCTCATATACTCAGCAAACAAGATATTCCTATGTGGGTATGTATAGTCTGCTCTCATGTGCATTTTTGATTAAGACCAAGTGAACATTTTTGAACAATAACTACCTCTCTCACAGATTGCCCGATAAAACCTCTACGATTGGAGAACTCCATTGCTATCGAAAGCCACAGTTGCAGTGTAATGTCAACCAAAGTTGCGAGAACGTCACAGCTTTCGCTGTGACGCTGCTTTGCTTTCTGCGCAGGCCTGGCGTTTTTTGACTGTTTGGCGATGGGTTATGATCTGGAAAATGAGCATTTGGGTGCAATTCGGAAGTAGACTAAAATATGTTTAAACATTTTCTGTGTCCAACCGTTCGGGTGGAGTGTCTTTTGAAGAAACCACCAAGAGACTTGTCATAGCCTCAAAATTTGATGGCAGCTCCAGCTTGAAGGGCCACTCGCCAGGCAATTTTAAGCTGACAAGCGCGATGCGTAGATGGGGCGTTCACGATCACATCTGTCGAAATTAGCAAGACTATATGCGCCGCAGAAAGTGGTCGAATTTTAAGATGAATGCAGCTCCTCCGTTCTCTCGCAGGCGCGCACCCAGAAAATGATGGCACGATTTGCACGTATGAATGGCACTACGTACCCGGCAGTGCAGTGACGTTAGTCCTCTACGTGGTCCTCCCCGTAGACGACTGTCTTCTGACGTTGCTAACAGTGGCAGATGACATGGTGAAATTTATTTAACATGACATGTGTAGTTTATGTAATTTGTTGCTTCACGAGATTAATAAAACTTGAGGTAAAGAATGAGACGCAATAAGAGAATGTGCGCGTCTTTTTTTCACACTTTTCGCGACATATAGAGCTTAACATAAAAATCATTTACATAGGCATGCAGTCACAAAAATATACAGTAAGAAATTACTCGCTCACCATATAAAACAAAACATAAATGTAATTACGAATGTAGAAAAACATGCTAAGTATGCCCCTCATTCCTCATTTTAAGCGAAGTTGTCGTTGACTTGTGAAACACGCTTCGACCCGACGAAGACAACGCCATCTACGCTTAAAAGAGATTAACAATTAATGATGTCTTCTACGGTCATGCGAACCATCGCTATGATGCGTTTACGACTACTAGTTCATTCAATAACGCGATGAAAGGCCGTTGCTCCTAACAGTCACTCAATGTGTCCTTTACTGTATTTTACTGCGATTAGATTACTTTTATTTACCCTCCTCACAAGCATACGCATAAGAAGGGTGGGGGGCGGGGTTTCATGAAATAATATTTAAGTACACAATCTGCTCAAACTACCACCAATATTCATTTCACATAGGAAAGCTAATGGGTGTGCCAATCCCCCAGTCAGGTCGGTGTGACCCCACCGCCCGGAAGAAATTCTGGCTACGCCCTTGTCATAACGAAAAAGATGTCAAAGCGCCCAATAACATTGCCTGTACGTAGTACAGTGCAACACAGAATGCCCTTGCTACCACACTTCTCGCGACCGACAGGCAACATGGCCATAGTATCAAAGAAGCGGCTAGGATATAGAGGTAGGTATTCTCTGGCGCGGCGAGCATATAAACAGCTGATGTCAACCGAGCTTGAACTGCCCGGAATCTATGGAGATTCGTCTTTGTCGGCATCGTCTTCATACTGTTGGCTTTTCCACAGTGCAAATGAACCACCTACGACCACGTGATTACGCTCAACCAATAGCATTGTTGAAATCATCAAAAGCCGAGTGAGTGGCGTCCGGGAAACAGTGGCGCCACTTTGCTTTCTAAAGGTATATGGCATATGCAGCAACTCAACGCGGGAGTCAGTGCTACCTGTTGCCATCACGGCGAAGATGTAACACTCGTCTTACAGCAAAAGCTGTCTTGAGATCAGAACTTGGGAAACGCGCCGCCGTAGCCTCCACCGCTGACGGTGTCCGTAACCACTACCACACAAAATGAGAAAAGAATTTGGTAACCACCACCAAGTACAAGGTGGGTTTCAAACCTGAGCCGCTGCATGCCAACCCAGTATTCTACCACTGAGCCACGCCGGCGCTTAGGACTTCTTCGCAAACTTGCCTTAGGCTGGCTTGATATAGGGAAAGGAATCGCGTTAACATGAGTAATAAAGCGCTTTATAACAGCAAAGCAACAACCGGGCATCAAGCAATTCGAATAGCATAATGAGTGGGTCACTCAATGCTCCAACCCATTACAAAAGCTTGCTCTCGATTACCTATAAACTGTGGCACATGCCCACTTGAGGCATGATTCCTCATCGTCATCAGCCACTGCATGAAAACCGGGCGCGAGCCAGCGACATCGCGAGGACGCTCTAATTGGCTCGAAAATTGGCACAAAGTTCCTTACAAGTGTTTAGCGGATAGCATGCTTCTCAAAAGAATGACGATATACAGCATAGCGAATGTTCGTCTGTTACTCATAATTTATAACTAATAATGCCGTAGTGGGGATAAAGAAAGTGGGCTTGCAGCGGCTACTTAATGAGTGTATAGAAAAAGCTTTGAAAGGCCCTTGTTCTAGCTTTTGTTGTGACGGTGCTTCGCCTTCTGCGCTTGCCTGGCTTTTCTGACTGTTTGGCGAGGGGTTGTGATCTGGAAAATGAGCATTTAGGTACAAATTGGAAGTAGACTGAAATGTGTTTAAACGTTTTCTGTGTCCAATCACTCGTGTGAAGCATCCTTCGAGGAAACCCACAAGAGGCTTGTCTAGTCTCAAAATTTGATGGATGCACCAGCTTAAGGGTCACTAACCAGGCTTGACAATTTTAAGCTGACAAAAGCAATGCGTAGATGGGGCGTTCACGATCACGTCTGCCGAAAATCGCAAGGCTATATATGCACCGCAGAAAGTGGTCAAATTTGAAGGTGAACTCAGCTCTTCCTTCCTTTCGCGGCCGTGTGCCCAGAAATTGACGCTATGACATGCACGTATGAATGGCACTACTTACCCGGCAGTGCAGTGACGTTGGTCCTCTACGTGATCCTCTCCGTAGACGACTGTGCTCTGACGTTTCCAACAGTGGCACGTGAGTGCCATGGTGAAAAGTATTTAATACGACATGCGTACTTTATATATTTTGTTGCTCCAAGATAATAATAAAACTTGAGATAAAGAATGAGACGCAATAAGGGAATGTGTGCGTCTTTTTTTTTCATTCTTTTGTGAACTGCAACGAGATGCGGGGCTAATGTGTCGGAGTTTCGCATGCGTTCGTGTCCCCGCGTTCAGCGCATCGAGCACACGACAGCTGTGGAGTGAAAGTAACGGTTCGCGTTCGCGCACTCATTGTTTTCATCTATTCTACCGCGTCTAATGGCGAATTCCATTGGGAGAGCAGGAGCACTCGAAAGCACGCTTAAAGAGCTCTCTTCAGAGCCAGCGTGTTTCAGTGGTCGAACAGGTGCAGGTGCACTGTCAACCGTTCGTAGAGCGAAAGTGGTTTTGCTGCGCGGAGAGCAGCCAGGAGCAGTTTCCAATGCTTTCGCTTGAAAAGCGGAGTAGGCGCAGTACGACGGGTCACGTGGTCCTTGAACGTCACGGCGTCCTCATTTTTCTGCAGCCGGCGAGCGCGGCGGCAATGTTAGCAACCATGTATTATAGTTTGACACCGCTGCTTTATACCCATGGCTACGATAAGAGCTGGACGTTTGCCGATTGAGTCATTGCACAAGCATGCTAGGTATTAGGATAATCAAAAATATGTGGCTGACCGATTTCACGCATATTTTGCTGATGTCCACAAAAAATATGCCGCAGATTGAAATGTTTCAGTCACATGGTCTCCCTACTCGTCACAGTCTCACCTGCCTTGCCGAAGCACGGCGCTTTCCAGTGGCAGGTCGAGTGGCCCTGCTCTGACAGCTCCGCCCCCCCCTCCTCAGAGCCCTGCCCCTCGACTCCTGTTCTCTCAATGAAATTCGCTATAAGCCAGCGTTTACAAACTATCCCGCAGAAGCAGGCAGTAGACCACAGAATAACGCTCCTAAACAAAAAAAACACACAAAAATGCCGCTCGCGTGCTCGGGGGTTGGGCTTGTTCAGGCACATCATGCGCACGTGGCCTTTTTGTTGGATTCCGGAGAGGGCAGGGAAGAGATTTGGTTTGGGAAGGCTACGCGGAGGAGCATCAAAGGGTTTCGAGCTCGCCTCCTCTCATCCTAGTGTTGCGCCTCTTCAAAAAACCACAGAATATAGGATGATGAGTGGGGCGAAGCGTCCATTATTCCGTCTGTGCTTCCATCCAACCGTACGTGCGCCCTTCCGTGCGTCCATTCGACCGTCTGTCCATGCGTCCGTCCATTCATTTAGAGAACATTTCAAATACCGCCATCTCCCTTCTTTTTATCATATATTCATCATATACAAGTACCGCCATGCAACGGACAATCCAAGGACTAAACAAGAGTACGTGCCACACTTCTTCCGTCAGCGCTTTGTTAACACCGAGAGCGTAATAACGGCGCCGTGCTACGTTTTTCGTAACATGTGGACATGTGGATATGTGCCCGAGGGTGGGTATGTGCCACTGCTATGCGGGTATACGCCACAGGTTGCGCATTACGACAATGGCAGACGCACAAGCCATGTCAAAGAGTTTCGCCCCTAAAACAGGTTCATCAGCTCGTAATTGACCACTTGAAAACAAAACTTGGCAGATCCAACGTACCTGGGAATCGATGTTATGCGAAGCATGCGGAGGTAAGGTGACCATGCTGATATTTTTTTGTTGAGCGACACGTCATGAAATTACACTAAATATATGTACAAGTGTTGCACGCACATACATATGGTGAAGAGTTGAAGATGTCTATATAAACATTTGTTTACACTTGCGCAATGATGCCAACTGGTCCATGGGTATTAGCAACACCACGAGTTGATATGAAGCGCTGATCCTCGTGAGAATGCTGGCCCTGTACACTGCCACATAAGTAAACTTCAGCACATGGCAAGTAACCACAATTGACCTTAACCCGGCATGACGGCTTTATCAAAGGAGTACATATGCAATGTTTATAAAGTGGGGTAGGAGCACTGCAACGACTATTGACGTTTCACGAAGAATAGCGTCTATTTGAAAAGTAGTTTCGAGACCTGAAAAAGCTCTGTGGTAAAGTGCTTCATTTCCACTTTTTATTCGATTCCAGCAGGGACCCTGACATTTATTTTCTTCCTTCGTCGGGTCGACGCTACCGATATCGGGTATTTCTTAGCGCTTGCTTATTAAAATTATCCATGTGCGTTCTCATTGTTCCTTGATAGATACTAACTGTCATCACCTGTGGCACATACCCGCATACTAGCGGCACATACCCGACCATGGGTATGTGCCACTGTCTCGCGGGAAGTGTTTCACGACGTACGCGACGGGATTGTGACATTATGTTTTGACCAGCGCGTCATATTCGTCAAACAATCTTAACCTCCCATGCTAATTTTGGTTCACGCCAAGTTAAGGGGGTGACCACGAGAGCACCCAAAACGTAAGCCACTAGATAGATAGATAGTTCCTGATTACAGATCTGTATCCTTATTACAGATGCGGCGAAAGTACCTGACTTGAATAAGGTGCTGCGGAGACAGCGATGACAATTGTAGTGTCTCCCACACTTGAATGGTAATATGCTACCCTGCTATGTACTTTATGTGCGTCTCCGCATCTTGTAAGATCATAGTTGCAGAGTGATTCTTGGTCATGATGAAGCGCCATTATTTTAAAAGAAGTTTAAAAAAAGGCGACGTAGCCGGTCTTCACAGCTCTAATTACGTTCACGAAGTATGAACCGGAAAATAGCAACAAGCAGGCAAAGAGCTTCATTACACTAAATGTCATAACTTTATTGTTTTAAAGATAAAACAGAGAAGAAAAAGGCAAATGACACAACATCATGCAGCCCAAATAAATGTAGAAGTTCTATGCACAAATTCGAAGTAAATATTATCGTATAGGTAAGCACAACTTATTGGGATAAGCTACGTGACAGATTGGCAAGCGCCATGTTGACTTGGCAAAGTGAAGTTTTCAACTAAGAAGGCCGCCAGTTTTTTAAGAACGCGCAGCCGTGAATACGACTCGTAGCCGCACACATTCTCGAAGTCTTCGTATTGAATGTCGTCTGCAACGATGCTATAGTGGAGATCTGTGACGTTCACCTTAGTCTCGCACAGCTGCAGAAAGCAAAAGACGTGACGACGTCTCTCATGATTCGTACTGTAATTCTGGCAGGCACAGAAAAGTTATTATAGAAAATAACATGCGAATATATACAATTGTCGCTATGAAAAAAATGCGTGTAACTGTAATTTATCATGAACTAACTAAATTTCTGACAGCAAAATTGTGAAAGCACACATCAGTAAGAATATAAATTTCAGTTTATAAACTTTATCTGTAACATCCATGTGCAATGGAAATACGGTTATCTGTAATTTGTCATGCATTAACAGAAGTGCGGCAGGTACGTTTATGAAAGTGCACGTCGTTAAGAATAAGCATTTTTATTAAGAAAATTCATCTGTAACACTGATGAACTTTGATGATGCAAAGTTTTCCCACAACCAAAGAAGTGCCAAAACGAAAGACACTTTTACTAGAGAAAATGAAAGCACTCTGTGACATATCGAGAAGGCGTGTGCTTAAAATAATTTTCTACAATTGAAGTAATTACTGAAATATCATATTCATTAATTATTGTGGATATGCGAAGAATGTACTTCTTTCCACGTACAAGGTCAGTGAACTATATCCGAGGCACGTTACGTATACTTCATTGAAATAGCAAAGAGAAAGCTAAAAAAATATAGGAAAGCTGAAGAAGTTGACTAGACTACATCCAGTTAGCTACCCCACACATTGGGGAAATGAGAATAAGGGAGTAAAAAAGACGCATTGCACACCACACACACTGCAGAGCGTTGTTAAATGTGAAGCGCAAAATATACACAGGAAGTGAGGAGGATACGTGCTAGTTCTCTTGTGTGCGCTGTATATTTTGCGCTTCAGTTTTAGAATTACCAAGTACACCGCAGTAAACACCTGAATTCAGTGCAGTCGTTTATAAGCTATCGCACTCACTTTGAAGCGAAGCGTGGAGGCGCTGTCGTAGGTGAAGAACCACCCATCCGTCTTGTCATACGCAAAGAGAGCCTGAAAAACGCTGTCAACGCTGAAAGTGCTGTTGTAGTTTGGATCCTTACAGCCCTGTTGGAGCAGACAAAGTTTTCTGCTAAGGCGAAAGCATTAGGTTCTCTATGAAGTGCGAAATGTAGCCTTCGGTGCCCACGCGAAGTGATACAAGAAATCATATTGTGATGACGTCTGGGTGGCATCACGATAATGTCTCATAATGTTATATGACGTCATCACATGATATCGTCACTTCATCATGGGTGTATAAACGTCTCATCTTGTTTTATCTCATTTCTGTTGGAACACATGTGTACAATACCATCATGGACTGGTTATTCGAATATCCTTTGAAGATGGCTTTATTGTAACCGTATTTTGATGGTGAACGGATTATATGTGTTGTACCTCAATTGTAATATAAGTTCCTTCTTCCTAATTTTTCTAAAAGCTTTCATTATCGCCAGGAACGCCTTACGGCGATGGTATCAATAACATTACTGAGTACTGCCACACCTTGTTCAGGTTGATGACATTACCAAGTAAGCTCTTACGTCGAGCTCATTTCAAGGGCTATTTTATTTGCGTGAGAAAACCTTAATGAAAAGGATGGTTTCCATGAAACCTACGTCGCTTCTTCTGATTGCGGGTAGCCTTTGACATCTTGCTCTCACAACAGTCGAATGACAAATATAATTGCTATGATGTCCGGAAATTTTGAAGTCACTGTACACAGGGTGTTCCATCCAACGATGTTGATTATTTATGATTTTCTCAATAGATTAAAATTATTCGTTCTGTCTTGGAGAGCACATGTTCATAACATTATCGCTCCATCATAGAGCGATAATATTATGCTAGCTTCAATTTTTATGCTCCCAAGGCTCAACATACTGCATATTGCTATTGATATGAGAAAAAAAGTTCCATACGTTATGTAAGCCATTGAAGGTGGTAGCAGTGAAACTCACTTTGATCATACAGGGAGGAACGTGACACAGTGGTTTTAATGTATTAGCTTCATGCTTGTCAGTGAAAAAAAACTGAGAAAAGCTTGAGCTGAGTGTAAAGAACTTTTAGAAACAGGAGCGCCCATTCATGCGGCGAAGGGGTTTGGGCAGCAAGGCATCATTTTAACTGTTCAAATAGTTCATTGTCACCTAGTCTTTAAGACTAAAGTAATGCACTGCACGAAATGATTGATAGCAAGACGACTCCACTGAACTATCGTATTTGGTGCAGCTCTTCGAGAGTTCTGTCTATGCGTGGACTTGCCATAGCGCCATTGTATTACAAATGAATCCTGTTGTTGTGGGTTTGAAAGAAAAATAAAGCACTTTAGGGTAATTGGTACTCATGTATGAGAGGCATGTATTGAGCTACCACAAGAGGGTAACCTCCATGAAAGCAGCAAGTACACACTTACATGCCAAGCGTAAAATGGGTGCTGCTCAACAGTACGAACCCATCACGTGTGTGAGGGATTGAACACATGTATAGATGCTATTAGGCATGCATTTTGTTTTCTTAAATTTAGGATGGGCACTTAAGATGTCATGGATAATTTTTCGGAGGTATAGTCAGCAACCCTAAGGTGAAATAAACAGCTTCGTCTGAAATGTACTTTAACTATTTTATCACTAGCCAAGCATCGAAATAACTCGGTCAAATCACTTCATCTCGTAAGTGAGGACGGCTATTTTTACTTTAAGTCATGCAATCATCTTCAGTCAGACTGGATGGGTGTGAAGACGTCACAATTCCTGTGTCATAAACAGCTGCGCTGCTAAATTTTCCTCATACCTCGACAATGCTCGACAGCTGGTCCCGCAAGGCAGCATCTCCTCGCCTGGTTGCCTTGCAGTGATGACCGAATGAGTAGTTTCCAGGAGTGCCCACACGTTTGTCTGGGTACTCAGGCTCGTACCACCGACCAGCCATACCGAGAGATAGAGCAAGCGTGATTGCCCGCTGTTGTTTTGCCAGTGTTGCGAGCGCCGATATCACTCGCACCTGGGTTGAACCAAGATGGCGAAAAACGAAGGTAAGCGTCACGGTATAGGTAATAGCCCAACTAGTAGGCTGTCACTTGTGGGTAGTGGAGGCCGTGCTCAACAACTGATGTCAAATACAACTCTCACAGTGTAGAAGTTCACACGTATGCTGTACAATTGAAGACACTAAGGCGAGGGAAGCTGCCCACTTGAGAATGCCGAGAATAGCCGCACTATGGTAGCTTCTGGGCTATGCTTTATGCATAGGCACGCGTACGATTCGGATCTGTCCACCACCCTCTAACCACCTACGAAAGACATACAAAGCCTGTCTCTTTCGTCTAAGCACACCAGGGTTGAGTATCTCAAGTTTTGACAATTATTGCGGCTGAAGGCACCTTATGGTTTATAAAATACCGGAACTTCTGAAAAGCCAGAGACCAGAGACAGGCCATTGTGAAAAGCACATCGTAATTTTATTTCAATTTTTTCCTTCATTGTCAAGTATCTGGTGCTCTTAACTAGATGAACATAAAGGAGGGGGGGGAGGCTCCGATCCAATGTGTCCCTTTCTCCTAATTAGAAACTCTACGAAAGCCTGTGGCGTTAAAAGCAGCAAGGAAGCGCGCTGCTGTATTCATCCAATCACCGTATGAATGTCATGCCACTGATCTTCTTAAAAGCTAAAACCAGTTTACCAAGTCTTTTTCTTCACTATCACATAATCACACTGCGGCTGCTTTACACGAATTTCCTTCTTCCCTTTTTTACAACCCTGTCGACCCTCCGAATAAATACAGTGTGTTTTTTAGTTATAGATATTTTCCCCTAAAAATTATATTAGTTACTTGCCGTCTTCGCAGACACTTTTCAGGCCAAATCGCATTAGTTAGCGTCTGATTAGATCACTCGAAACCAATGACAAGTCAAATCGATTTGACAAGTCTAACGGTAAGAGCCTTTAGTGCTGGTGTGGTGCTGACTTAATGGCAATAACTTGCCTCAACAGCGCAAGACGGAGGTGATAAATTTATGCAGTCTTTTTCTTGTTCTTTCGGCATTTCACGCATGCAGTATATTATATCAGGTTTTTTTAAAGGGTTCACACAATTAAGAACAAAATGGCTCACAGTTATCCCTCTCTTTTAATACAATGAATTGAAATCAAGGAGGTCTTGTTTTACTTTTCTAGAAAAAAGTCACAGCTTTGTTGCAAAGGCGAAGCAATGAACGTGATAGCAACAAATTGGAAGGTCACGCGCAGAATGAAAAGCAGATTGAGACGTGCCCCACGTTTCCCACGCACAAATGACGCAGGAAACGTACTCACAGCTACAGATGCACGTGAATAAGCGTCTCCGTTGTTATTTCACTGTGTCTGAAAATCGCCCCGCCACGGTGATCTAGTGGCTAAGGTACTCGCCTGATGACCCGCAAGTCGGGGGATCAAATGCCGGCTGCGGCGGCTGCATTTTTGATGGAGGCGAAAGTGCCGTAGGCCCTTGTCCTGAGATTCGGGTGCACGTTAAAGAACCCCAGGTGGTCGAAATTCCTGGGGCCCTCCACAATGGCGTCTCTCATAATCATATGGTGGCTTTGGGTCGTTAAACCCCACATATCAATCAAATCAATCGTGTCTGAAAAGTGCGCACTTTCCGCTAACGAAGACTGCGATGAATGCAGTGTCCTTTGTGCACCCGGTAACTACAACAGAATTGTTCTAGGTAAAGCCTGAGGCCAGACAAGACGCATCATTGCTCCCCGCAAGATAAGGGCACGCAAGGGAGCGTCCTCCTCTGAGCGGGCAAAGTACGCGGGGAGGTTAGAGCGCGTGCCGCAGCGCAATGTGGTGATGCGTGCTCGTTGCGCCATCTTGCCGGTAATGCTGAAAACACAATTCATCCCGAGATGCCCGTGAGTAGCGGTAAGTGGTAGGCATAAATAGCTTCCCGTTTGAACACCGAAGGACGTGCTTCGTGGTGGCGCAGTTGTTAACGCCTCGCACTGAAAATCGAGAGGCTGAAGTTCGGTTCCGCGCACCGGAGTCTTTTTATAATTGTTTTCTTTCTTGCATTTTCCATATATATAAAACTATATAGATACGTACATTTATGCTGTGAGTGACGCTAACGGCCGCGGCAAAATCCAGCCGAGTGTGTCCATATACTTGCTGGCGTAATAAAATGATGCACTACCCGAAAAAGCGAAACATACAGATTGTAATTCTTATACGACTGCAACACTCTAGGTAACGTCGTTACTTTCTTTTTCTCACTTTTCGGTCAATTTACGTACCGTATATCTGCTCTCTATGAAAGGAGCTTGCCAACTAACTTACCAAGCGAATGGGGTATGTGCCGTGCAAAGCAGAAGAATCAAGTAGCTCAGTGGAATACAGGACTGGTGGCACGAGGCGACAGTCTTTCATGCGGTAGTCTTTGTACGCTGTGTATCCAATGGCAACAAACAGATCTACGGGATAGATCCTGCAAGGTCGAACACAAAGATGGAAAGTAGGTTGTACTCGAACAAATATCGACTCATTCCTTAATGTAATTCCTACCTCTTAAGTTTTGAAAATTAAATCTCCAACACCACACATACGATCGAATTAGCGACGTGTGCAATGTGTTCGAGATTTGTCGTTACAGTAAAAATCAAAATCGGCTCTGATAAATTGGCAATCTGGCTCGCGTATGATCGCTAGGCACAAAAACGCATGTACCGAGCAAAAGGAAGCTTTCAAAAGTTTACATGCACGAGGGGGTTTCTAATTTAGAAGCTTCAGTCATTGGGAGTTTTTTTAACTAGCTTCTAAGTCAAGGGCCATAGCCGCGGAAGCCACACTACTAATTTGCGCCTAGGTTTCTGTACCCTTTTTAACCATATTTTCAACTAGTTTTATGAATACTTACGCTGCTTTTGGCTGTTTACGCTACCTTTAGAGTTTTGATCCTCGAGGGAACAAAGTTCTTTTTCATAGCTGATGTCTCTGGAAGTGATGGTTGTGAACAACTTTATTCGGTTCTGTTATAGGGTACGGCCGCACCATGGGTGGCGGAGAAACCTTTTCTGCCAGCCGCCTCATATGAATGCTCGCTGGATGGCCTACATTTGTTTTTACTATCCGAGATAATAAGCGCAGCTATCCATCTCACCCCAAGTTCTGAGGAGGCTGAATTTCGAAAAAGAAAGATTTATTTTAGTTTTTTTTTGCTAGCCATGTTCAACACGTGTAACCACCCCGTTATAAAGGGGACGCTCCTAGCATCCATCCTTCTAACGTCTCGCGTTGGGCACTCACGGGAAGGCGACGACTGGCGCTTTAAAGGGGGAGATAGAATGGACGGGCTTTGAAATAAGGGAAGCTCCGTGCAATGGCACACCACAGAAGAAATTTGTGTTACAAAGACTCGGATTTCCTATGTCACCGCAATATTGTTCTGAAGCCACCAACCTACTCTCACAAATTCTCAGACAGCGCATCATGACGCAGTCCACACCTCGCAATATGCATCAGTACCACCACATAGGACGCCGAAGGGCTCTAGTACAGACGCTGCGGCGACTGAAGAACCACCCTGACGTTTATTATACAGACGTCAGTCCCTACCCTCAGCAGCAAGGGCAGTATCACGCTTTCGCTCTCGTTGTAGTCAACTGGGGTAAACTTGTCATCTCCGTCTTCATACGTACCTTATCCTCCATGTCAGCCGAGGCAACTGCCATCGCTCTCGTCATTGGTGTAGCAGACCAACAGCGTATCTCTGTTTACGTTGTTTCAGACTCTCAGACAGCTTGTCGCCTGTACCTCAAGGGCATATTACCAACAAAGGCCATCAGGCTGTTGGGAAACGAACTCGTCTTTGACGATGAGTTAGTGTGGTGTTCAGCCCATACGGGCCAGGATGGCAATGACCTTGTTCATAGCCAAACTCGTGTACTCAGTGGCCGAGCCTCACTACCACCTGCTGCTGAAGAGGATGCAGATAAAGGAGTGACAAGGTGTGGAATCTTAGACAAAGATTAGATCGCCGCATCACGGCACCTCCCCACAAGGACCTCGATAGAAATCAAGCTTCGGACTGGTGCCACCTGCTTATTAATACATTCTCAAATCTGCATAAGGTTCACATCATGTACGCGGCAAGATATACTAACGCATGCCCATGGTGCTGAGATACTTACACGCCAACACGTTTAACCTACAGCTGTCTACAACTACCTGTCGCAGTCGACATGGGACATACGTGGTTGTGGGAGGCACGACTCGCTGAATGCACCCTGAAAAGCAAACTGGCGATCGTGGGTCAGGCCAATCGAGCCGCTCCAGCCAGTGAAGGTTTACAAGAAGAGCATCACACACGATGAACAATTTTTTTAATATATCTTGTCTCTCTCTTTCTCTCTCAATCTCGGTGCCAACTGCAGAGAGCGTGCTCCCAGAGTTACTGAAAGAAACAAAAAAAAGTGAAAAGAGGAGTTCACATAGAACGTGCCAAGGCGGTGGAAACGAGAGGAAGAGTGTTTTTTTTTTGCGTGGGATTTTGGAGAAATGGCGCTTGTTTATTTTTCGTCACTCGTTTATATTTTTCGGCAACATAATCGTACTTGGGAAAGTCAGGTCGACATACAGTGGCTGGTAGATATATGTGGAAGAAAAAGCGAGGCTTTAGGACTAGCATTTAGTGTAACAAAATGTGGATTGATGGTATTCAATGATGAGGCGGTCTCGATACAGGGCCAAGAAATACTGAGTGTAAGCGAGTACCAGTACGTCGCAGTATGGGTAAATGAGAGAGATATATGGATGTACAAGAATAAACATCGGCAACAAAGGTAAAGAGGAATGCTGTAATAATGAAACACAGAGCGTTATGTGGGTATTTAGATACGAAGTGCTTCGAGGTCTATGGAAATGCGTAATGGTTCCAGCGGTGTGCATGAAGTGAGAGGTGCATGAAGTCAAGGTGAAATCAGAGGTGCAGATGGATTCAGTGGTGTACATGAAGTCAGAGGTGCAATCCGGAATGGATGTAAATCAACAGACTGTCGTACGTCTCGCGTTGGGCACTCACGTGAAGGCGACGACTGACGCTTTAAAGAGGGAGATAGAATGGACAGGCTTTGAAATAAGGGAAGCTCCGAGCAACACTAGATTTAAAGAGAGGCTTACGAAAATGACGGAGACTAGATGGGCAGGCAGACTGTTCAGATATTTGTTTAGGAAGAGCAAGGACAGAAAGACGAGAAAAAGAACTAGGAGCCTCGCCAATAAATATGCAGCTGTAAGGGCGGGCGACACGGCCGCAAAAAGCATTGTGTGAAAAGTTAGAGAGACGGAGAGAATAACTTAGATGACAGGAATGGAAAAGAAGCCGGCTTCGAGTAACTACCAAAATGGCAATAACGAAATAAGGAGGCAGAAGTTTTACGATAATTTAAGTTGAAGTGCGTTATTGTTCGAAGCGAGGTCGGGTTGTCTTAAAACGCGTACTTATAAAGCGAGATTCAGTGAAGAATAATAAATTATATGCTGTAGGGGAGTCAAAGGCGCCCTGCGACACTTTTTAGCATGCTCAAAAAACGCTTCCGATCAATATTAGAGGCTCTCAACAACACGCGAGTCAAATAATATAGCGCAGCACGCGGCCTATATTTCACAGTACATTATCAAAGACTGCTCAATATTGCTTTCTCTTCTCTTTACAAAGGACGGAAGACGCTCAGAAATCACTCGTAGAAATCCAATCTATCAGCCATTGGCTGATTTGAACATGGCGCGCTTCGTCATTACATGGATCACCATGGCAGGCCGCGAATTCACTAGCCGCGCGCGCGTAATCACACTGAAGAAGCCGCGCATTCAAAGAAAAAAAACAGTGCTCAATGGCAAGAGGCACGTGTTCTGTATTTTCTCTGCCCCTGTCGTCCCTCCCTGCTTAGCTTCCAGCATTCTCGTCAAGACGAGAGAAGAGAGAATGCAATTGCGGCATGCGACAAATCTTTGTAACTCCACTCGCACTGGACGGATTATTAATTTTTTGTGGCGTTCAGTTCCTGAGGCAATAAGCTCTACTAGTGAATGCATTCCACGGTTGTTTGAAAAAGTTGGACATGTTCGCGATAGAAGCAAGTAAAATATTGTTTGTGTTCTGCGGGCAGAAAAGTAGAGATAAAGGACAAAAATAGGGGGGAAATTAGCTCATTCTGTCTGAAGAGGCAGAGAGTTGAAACACAAATTTCTATTTTTGTTATAATAAGATCGTCCTATTTGATGTAGATAAAGGATTAGGCCACCATAAAAAACAAAATTTATTTTAGTTTTTTTTTTTGCTAGCCAGGTTGAACACGTGTAACTATCCCGTTATAAAGGGGACGCTCATAGCATCCATCCTTCTATCCACATTGGCAGTGCATATTTTATTCTGAATGCGAGGGATCTTACGGAGTTTTGCGAGAGGATTCAGCCGCTTTCTCCGCCCTAGTCGACCGGCAAGCCGAGTAGTGACCCTACTGGCGGACGAAGCAGACACACCCACGACGACGTGCTTTTGTCTGTGACTGTCTGCGGGTTAACTAGAACATCTGCGAGCTGAGATTCAACGTAGAAAAAACCTAATAAAACCTGTATAATGTCTAACAACTGCCTAGAAGCAACCTAGAAACAGTCTCGTTAGACTTAAAATTATCCAGTGCCGCCATTTTGAGCCATGCGTTGCTTAGCTAATTTTAGAGGTGTTTGTGCGGCAAGCTTCTTATGCTCGCGCTTTGCCCGGTGGCCACATGCCTGTACACCAATGTCCCACTGTACACTTCTCCGGTCGCATCTCTGGTGACTCGCCCCGCCACGGTGGTCTAGTGGCTAAGGTACTCGGCTGCTGACCCGCAGGTCGCGGGATCAAATCCAGGCTGTGGCGGCTGCATTTTCGATGGAGGCGGAAATGTTGTAGGCCCGTGTACTCAGATTTGGGTGCACGTTAAAGAACCCCGGGTGGTCGAAATTTCCGGAGCCCTCCACTACGGCGTCTCTCATAATCAAATAGTGGCTTTGGGACGTTAAACCCCACAAATCAATCGATCAATCAATCTCTGGTGACTCCAACAATTCTCACTAGATGGCGCACCACCACCCAAGGCGCGCGTAAGCGAGGCGTTCTGTAAGGATTCCGTAAACATAGAGGTTGGAGGACAATGTGTTTTCGTTGATTCAGTGTATTGAAATAGCGGAAAAAGAACAGAAGCTTCTGTGGTTGGCATTTCTAGATATCAAGGGAGCTTACGATAGTGTGATTCAAGGAGGCTTACGGTGAATACTGGGTACACTAGATGTGGAAGATGGAATAACTAATCTTCTAAAAGATATCTATAAAATTAACAAGGTAGATATAAAATGCCAAGAACAGAAATGTAACCGAACCTATACAAATAAAACGCCGGCTTCAACAGGGAAGTCCCTTGTCACCTTTGTTATTGATGCTGTATCTACAGGGACTAGAAGTCAAATTAGAAGGGAGTTGACTCGGGCTCAGACTCTCTTTTGCATAGCAGGGGAAACACGTTAAACAGTCGTTGCCAGCTTTGATGTATGCAGATGATATAGTATAAATAGCTGACAACAATGAAGATCTGAAGGTATTGATAGACATCTGCTGTAATGAGGGAGATAGGTTAAATTTGAAGTTCAGTAGGAGAAAATCGGCAATAATTAAATTCAATGATAACAAAGGCAGTGAGCATAAGGTACAGGAAGTAACGCTGACAATAGCAAATAAATACAAATATTTGGGCATATGAATAAATAAAGGTGCTGAGTACCAAAGGGAGCAGGGAAGATACGTAATGACTAAAATAACAGGAATGAAGCTGTAATGAAAAATACGGCACTGGGGAAGTACAATAGGTATGACGTCGTGAGAGGGATTTGGAAAGGTGTCATGGTCCCGGGTTTGACGTTCGGCAATTCGGTCTTGTGCATGATATCGGGGGTTCGAGCAAGGTTGGAAATAAATAACGTGGCGTAAGTAGACTTGCGTTGGGAGCATACGGGAACACCCCGAATCAAAGGGTACAGGGTGACATGGGATGGGCATCGTTCGAGTGCAGGGACGCTAGCAGCAGGATTGAATTTGAGAAGCGATTGGGAAAAATGAGAGAGGAGTGTTGGGCTAAGAAAGTTTTCAGCTACTTTTAAATGAAGAATGTTGATACTAAATAGAGGAAGCGAACTCAGACATTCTGAAACAAATATTTAGAAAACAGCAGAATACCAAGCCAAAAGGAACGTTCGTTAAGAAGAAGGTGAAACAAAGAGGGACATGTGGAAGATTGCAAAGCTTACGAAATCATCACTGGAGACCGAGCGAACCTTCAAGCAGCCTATTGCAAAAGAAAATATCTACGATGATTCTCGGGGTAGTACTCTGCTGTTCAGGGCCAGAACATATTCGAGGTCAGAACGTGTTCGAGGCCAGAGAATTGCAGACCAAGACGTACCGAACCAAATACGAAGGCACAGACACGTTATGTGGTGCGTGTGGAGAGGAGGAGGAAATGGCTGAACATTTGATAATATTCTGTAAAGGGCTCCACCCTGTAGTTCGAAATAATGGCACGCCATTTTTCAAAGCATCAGGGTTTAGAGACAGTGAAGGCAACATAGACTTCAGAAGGCTACATATAACCAGGACGAGGTTAACTGATTGTTGGCTACATTCAAGACGTGTGTGAAATTCATTCCTTCAAAGCATAGTCATGATACTCAACGTCACGGCTAGGTGGCGTGAGCCACCGCCTGATCTAAAGGACACAGCCGGATACATCCATCTATCCATTCGTCGATGGCCCGCGCGCTCGCCTCCTCGCAACTATGTCCACTTCGTTCTCGTCGCTTCCTAGGTATTGCAGCGTGTGAAAAGTTACTACGATGTGTGTTAGGCGCCGGTATTGATATCCTTCTAAGCCTCCTCACCTGCCTGCTCCGCACCTCACCGTTGAAAAAAAACCTGATGGCTCTATGACTGCCACTCGTGAGCGTTAGGCATTTGACTCGTGGCACCGGCCAGTATATCATAAAGTGGCAGGTGGTTCGTGCCGAAAAGCCGATCAACGTGGCCAACACTGTCCAGTGGCGGCCGCAAAGCGTTCCCGACAACGCTGCCTCCGACGGACACATCATGCACCGGCTTGTTAACAGAAACGGTCTCGTCAATAGCCGCCCCGCGCACTTCTGAGCAAGCTCCTCCAACATTATTCTCTTCGTCGAGACGGCTGTTATTTTTTATTAGGTATGTCTCTCTAATAGGTGAAATGATTCGTTAAATACGTCTAGCTTCCCGATTTATTGATATGTTTTGTTTATCTCAACAATATCACCGCAAAAGGATTCCTAAAAGTGAAACGTATAATAAGCTATCGTCATCGGCACCTAAAAAAAGTTAGAATAAGGGTGCTATTAGCATTAAGTAATCGATAGTAAAATAAGTTCCAAGGCAACGAAAATAGATGTGTTAAAGGGTGGCATTCCGTCTTACAGTAGCCCCTCTGCGACATCAGCAGCCATCGACTCATGCAACAGTGGGTAGTGGAGAATAGTGTAGCTGGGCTGACGCTCCATGTTCGCCTTATGCTTCATAAGTTGCGAGATCATCTGCAGAGAAAAAGTAAACATGAATAATTGTTGAAGTGGAGTAGAAGACAAGTGAGAAAGTATGTTTATTTGAATATGTGTTTCTTTACTTGGTAGCTTGCTTTATTTCACTAAACAATGTCCTCTTGCAAGAGCCGCCATAAAAAATTCGACAGATCTCACGCACCTGGGAATCGACGTTATGCGAAGCATGCGGAGGGAAGATAACCGTGTTGCATTTTTTATTGATCGACACGTCATGAAATGACACTAACTATACAAATGCTGCACGCACAGACATATATTGAAGAGTCGCAGATGTTTATGTAATCAGTTGTTTGCACTTGCGCAGCGATTCAAAATAGCACATGCACATTAGCAACACCAGAAGCTGATATCAAGCGCTGATGCTTGTGAGGATGCTGGCCCTAGACAATGGTACATAAATCAACTTTAGCGCGTGTTAACTAATAACAACAGACGTTAACCCGACGTGACAGCTGTGTTGATTATTTCTTTAGTGCGCAAAAGCGCGAGCCCGTCATTGGACACACAGAAAAGAAGACTAAGAACAACGATAGAGTTTGCCAGTAACACTATGGCAGTATTTAGTCCGTGCCGCAAATATATTTTTAAACTCTCAACTGGTGTAGTTTATTCTACAAGTGATGCCGTAAACCCGTCGGGACTTCGTTGCCGAAACCCCCTACTGGAAGACAGCCTTTCGGAAAGCAAGCAGAGGACTATGTCGAATGCCGCCAGTGTAAAATATTCCGACACGTTCACTTGTGCAACAGAAATCCAGGCAGGGACTGTGATTTCTAGTAGCCCCACCAACGCAAGTGAACGCCAGTTCCACACTACGAATGAGAAGGTAAGGACCAAAAATCACTCCCGTGAGAGAGACAATAAACCACCTAAAAAAAGCGCACGTCGCGTCGACAAATGAATACGCGCCTCGTCAAAGAAGCTAAAAGCGTTTTAGAAAGCGACAACATCGGTTCCATAGCGTCCCTAGTCGAACGACTGAAAGCGAACAACGCGGAATTAGACAAGTTGAATGAGCTGATAGAGGATTACGTCACCGACGATGAATTTGCCGCGGAATCGGAAGTGGTCATGAGGTATCAAGATGCTGCCAGAGGAACGCTCGGAGAATTAAAGGCTAGAAAGGCGCAACTGCAACTTAATCGGTCTCTGTCCTTCTCCGCGCCACTGATAGCAACGCCTATTGTTCAGCAGCGGGACGAGACGCGTGCCCAACGCTCCATAAGGCTACCAGCGCTTCAGTTGCAAGCATTATCTGGAGAAATTCGCAAGTGGCCTGAATTTTGGGAACAATTTAAGGTTCGCCAGAATGAAGGGCTCATGAAGGGAGAGATGTTTTATTGCCTAAGAAACCTACTGAGTGGTAAAGCGGCAACCACAATTGAAGCCCTTCAAGCGACTGAAGAATGTTATGATGATGCCATTGACATACTCAAAAGCCATTTTGGGGACCAGCATCTCATCGTTCAGGAGCACCTGCGATGCTTACGAGAACTACCGAACGTCATGCGCTCCAATGACGTCCAGAGGTTAAGGACCTTGTACATATTCGCCCAGTGTCACATACGTGGACTGAAAGGCCTCAACGTTAGTTCTTCTACTTACGTGACTATGATGACCGACATATTACTCAGAGCCTTGCCGACAGACATTGTTGTTGAATACCACCTGTATATGACCAGAAGTACATCATCTTGTAACGAGGCACGTGAAAGCAGCCGGGACATTTGCGCAGAGGATGACTTGCAAGATCTACTCAAGTACCTTCAAGTAGAAGTAGAAAAATGGGAGCGAAGCAGAAGCAATGAAAGTATAGAAAATAGATACGCCTCGCATGGAGCGAAAAATGCTTCCTCGTTTCAGCCACTGATAGCAGCAGCTCTATACGCGTCCTGGAAGATAGATAACAGGGTGTACATCTTTTGCAGTTCATCGAACCACATTATTGAAGAGTGTACTGGCAATATAAGCAGGGAGGCAAAGCAGAAGAAGCTCACGACCGAAAAGCACTGCTTTCGTTGCACCATGAAAGGTCATCGCACCAAAACCTGCCGACAAAAAATACAATGCGGAAAACGCAAATGAAGACATGTCCCTTCAATGTGTGACCCGACATGGAAGCCCAAGAAGGCTGAACCGGCAAGAAACCCAAGTACTGTCACAACGAACAGCCGTCATACAAGTTCCAGCACAAGTATAGGAACAGAAGGTTTGCTGCAAACCTTTCGATTGTGGGTTATAGGGCACACCAAGTGTGCCTACATCCGTGGCATAGCAGACATTGGCAGCCAAAGCACATTTATACGTGAACCTGTTTTGAAGACTCTCGAGTTGAAAAAGCTAGGTAAAATTAGCCTAAATCTGAACATTTTTGGACAGACAGGATCCCTTTCAAAGCTGCACCGCGTCGTAGAACTTCGTCTGCGTAGCCAGTACGATAATGTGGGGCACTTCATCCAAGCTATAGAAATTCCATTCATTTGTCATGACGTAGTTCAGGTACCAGTGAACCATGAATTGATAAGGGAGATAGAAGACAGTGGGTGCCCAATTGCTGACAAGCTATTTTCACCTGGAATGACTACTGTACCTGGAGTAAGTTTCTTACTTGTAGAGGATAACTTGTGGAAGTTTATGACTAGAGAGATTCAGCGTTACTCTGCTAACAGCGACTTGGTCTCCCCTGGTTCTACCTATGGATGGATGTTCCAAGGACCACACTTTTTTAATACGTTGGTCAACTTAGCCAGCCCAGTCTGCATACTACGTCGGAACACTTCAACTGAAACGACTGACAAAGTTCTACAAAAGTTCCGGGAACTTGAGAGCATGGGAATCCTACCAGACAATGACAGCATAGCCAAACGCAATGCATCAGTCCTGGACGAGTTTCAGAGCAGACCCTCATTTGTAGATGGTCGCTTGGAGGTCAGTCTCCCATGAAAAGACGAAAGCACAAAGCTTGACAGTAAGCGAGTGGAAGCTTTAAAGAGTTTGTTGTCGCTCGGAAAGAAACTGAAGCGAAATCAAGATTTCACAGTGGAATATGCATCGACTATAACCAATTTATGAAAATGTGACACGCTGAAAGGCGTCCACCGATGCTGACGAAAGTTACAAGATATCATCTTGGATGTATTATATGCCGCATCGTGCCATCGCACGAAGTGAATCTATGACTACAAGAGTACGTGTGATCTTTGATGCGTCAGCACATCGACCTGAATATTCTTCATTGAATGACTGCTTAGAAAATGGTCTCAATCTGCTAACCGACATGGTGGCTCTTCTCATACGGTTCAGGGTGAATCCAATCGTTTTAACGGCCGATATAGAAAAAGCCTTTCTACAGATCAGCATCAGAAAAGAAGACCGAGACGCTCTGCGGTTTCTCGGGTTGAAAGGCAATCCAACTACAGGGAATCCAGAACCTGAAATAGAAGAATGGAGGATGACCAGAGTTCCCTTCGGGACCGCAGCGAGTCCCTTTCTTTTAAATGCCACTTTACGACAACACCTGATGTCTGAAAAGGGCAAACTACAGTGCACAGCCAAGAGAGTAGCTGAATCTTTCTACGTAGACGATCTTCTCAACGGAACTAGAACGGAGATAGATATGCAACATATCTACGGAGAAGCCATCGTCTTGATGGAGTCTGCAGGTATGCGCCTAAGGAAAAGGGTGCCAAACTCGCCGGCTCTATATACGTCAACTGTTTTCTGAGACCGAAGAACCTGACATTTCTTCGGGCTAAGTCGAAGTGCTACGCCTTATATGGAGCCCGTACACAGACGTTATGACAATTGCTTCAAAGTCAGCGCTTGGATATTTGCAGACAGAAAGAAAGCCGTGCAAGAGGTCGGTGTTCCAGACGTTATCAAGGATATTCGAGCCTACGGTTTGATAGCACCTTTCATGATCCAAGCTAAGATACTTTTTCAAGAGCTGTGGATAAGGAAAGTTGATTGGGATGATGAGCTACCAGAAGATCTTGATATACGATGGAGTAACAGGTGCTCTGAATTACCACATATTCATGAGACAGCCATCAACCGTTGGGTGATGCTTTTACAGGAGATGGAACTGCACAAGTACACCTGTTGTGTGATGGCAGTCAGAAAGCTTATGAAGCCTGCACTTATTTGAGTTACGTTGCACGGAAAAAAAGCGTCGATACGGCCCTTCTCATGGCTAAATCAAAAGTTACACCTTTACAGACAGTTACGCTACCCAGACTTGAACTCCTTGGTGCGGTGCTTGCAACTAGACTGGCGACGTTCCTTATTAATACCCTCAGCTCATTTCAACAGAATAAAAACATGACCTTCAGGACCGATTCTACCGTCGCCCTACATTGAATCCGAGGAGCGACATCGCAACGACAACAATTTTTAGGCAACAGTGTGTCAGAAA
Organism: Rhipicephalus annulatus; assembly: GCA_013436015.1. Classification (NCBI taxonomy): domain Eukaryota; kingdom Metazoa; phylum Arthropoda; class Arachnida; order Ixodida; family Ixodidae; genus Rhipicephalus; species Rhipicephalus annulatus. The sequence continues at coordinate 102,444 of WOVY01003885.1, read as the reverse complement.
TTCAACGTAGCTTTGTCAAAAATCTATGACGACTTTGTCCTGGGAATGCAACCCCAAAGATTGTCTTACACGGGGCACATCATTGCAATCAGTGAGCAGCGACTTGCTATGGTGGCAGGTTCATCATGGTTGAGAGAGGAAGAAGCATGGCCGACGAACACACTGAATGCGCCGGGTAGAGAAACAGACTTCTGCGATCCGAGCGTCGTGCAAATTCTACATGTGAAGACGTTTTCGCCAATATTGGACCTGGGAAGGTACTCCAGTCTTACTTGAGTCCTGCGAATTACAGCGTGGGTCTTTATATTCACCGAGAGTTGTAGAAAGCCGCCCCGTCGGTAGAAATAATTGAGCATAACAGACAAGGACATGAATAAGGCTGAAGACTATTGAATTAAAGTAATGCATGAAGAAGTATACTTGCAAGATAATAACGTACTCGACTAAGAAAAATTCTTAAATCCACGTTCCAGTGTCAAGACAATACATCCTTTTCTGGATGCGGAAAGACGACTGTGTATAAGAGACAGGCTACTACCAGCACTAGAAACTGAAAAGATGAAACATTCTGTTCTTTTGCCTCCGCATCATGACTTCACTAAGCATCTCGTCCATGACTGTCATCGGCGTATTCTTCATGGAGGTGTACAAGACACGCTAACTAAAATTAGAGAAACTTTTGGATACGCCTAGGCAGACAGTTCGTGAAGAAAGTTATTGGAGGATGCAACTTATGTGCTGAGTACAGAGCCAAACCAGTGAGTACCTCTGTGGCGCCGTTACCGTGAGAAAGAGTGTGTCGTTCCGATACTTTTCAAACTGTGGGAATAGATGCCGGTAGTCCACTGTACGTGAAAAATGACAATTCATTTTCACAAAGTTTCATAGCTCTGTTCACGAGCGCGGTCACAAGAGCTATACACCTAGAGTTGATCTCGGATGTATCAGCTAACAGTTTCATGCTAGCTTTTCGTAGGTTCACCTCTCGCCGTGCATTGCTGGGTGTTATATTTACCCACAGTGCACAAACCTTCAAGAACACCTCGAAGCAATCACATCCTTATCAACTGTGTTATTCAGTGGTAAATTTCAAGAAAACTGCTCTCAAAGAAGGCTCAAATGGCAGTTCATTGCAGAAAAGGCAGCGTGGTGGGGAGGCTTCTGGGAAAGAGTGGTCAGGAGAGTGAATTCTACTCTACGGAAGATTCTTGACCAGCATGCTCACGTCTGAAGAGCTGACAACAGTGCTATAAGAGGTAGAAGCCGTGGTAAATTCGAGACCCCTCACATATTTCGAGACCCCTCACATCGTCAACAGAAGAAATCGAAGTATTGACATCAGTCTATTTTTTGACTGATAAAAGAATCACCAGTATTCCTTACAACCAACAAGAAGTCAACCTTTCAAGCTCGAAAGGTCACTTACAAGAAGATGGATGCAACGTGCACGGTTAATTGAACACTTTTGGAGAAGATGGAGACAAGAGTATCGGCTGAGCTTCCGTTCTGCGCACCATGCCAATATTCAAGCTCAAGATTCAAACCATTTTAAAGAAGGGGAACTAGTACTCGTCTTTGAAGATAAAGAACCGCGGCAACTTTGAAGAACGGGAAGGATCATAGAGTTACACCATGGACGGGATGGGATTGTCAGAGCCTGTTCAGTGAAGCTAGACAACGGATCTGTCACAAGAAAGGCTGTCCAGCATCTCTTCCCCATTGAGCTTTCACTGTCTTAGAAGACTTAAACTACGCGCCTTTTCGGGGGTGGAGAATGTTGATTATTTCTTTAGTGCGCAAAGGCATGAGCCCGTGCATAGACACACAGAAAAAAGACGAAGAACAACGACAGCGTTCGCCGGGAACACTATAGTAGTAATTAGTCTGTGCCACAAATATAGTCTTAAACTCTCAACTGGTGTGGTTTATTCTACAAGTTCTATCAAAAGAGTACATGTATATGTAATGTTTGTAAAATTGCGTAGGCAGCACTGCAACCACGATTGACGTTTCACGAAGATTAGCGTCTATTTGAAAAGTAGTTCAGAGACCTGGAGTAGCTCTGTGGTAAAATGTTTCGCTGCCATGCAGAATACTTGGGTTCGATTCCAGCTGGGGCCATAACATTTATTCGTCGGGTTGACGCTACCGATGTCGGGTATTTCTTAATGTACCACTGTTGGAGGAGGGAGGGTTTGGTGACATACGCGACGGGATCGTGACATTATTCAGGTATTGACAAGCGCGCCACATTCGTCAAACCGTCTTACCCTCCCATTCTACCTTTGGTTCACGCAAAGTTAAGGGCGTGAGCACGAGAGCACCCAAACGTAAGCGGCTGGATAGATAGATACGTTAAAAGTAGCCAAAGCATTCTAAGAAATGCTCCACATTTAAAACGAAAGCTTATCTTAGAAGCCACTAAAAACGGTAGGATGGTGAATATGGAAGTTTGCAATGAAAGATCTGTTCACAGGGGTTGCGTAGAGCCAATGTTTTGGCAAGCAGACTTGTATGTTCTGTTCCTTGAGGAAGAAAAGTCCGCTTGTCCAAATGTCGGCCCGAGCACACAAGCCATCACTACGCATTAGAAACCGCTAATCAATACCTCGAATTTTTTCGGGCTTCTTAGACAGCTCGGTATACCGTTCGCAATGCATGTTATTCGCATTTTGTTACTAGAAATAAGTGAACAGTTGGGTCCCCTCACTCATGAGGGCTCTTTAGATCGGCCCTGTTGCTACTGAAGCTTCGCAAAGTGGCAATGCACCGCCAACCGATGTCGCATTCCTTTACCTCATTCTCTCGTAGCGCTCTTCTCTTTAGCACCAAGTATTCAAAAAATATGCTTTTTACTTTGTAAACTCTATAAAAGACAGGTAATGGGCGAACGGATAAGGCACTGAGGCTTTTCGTGCGAGGTATATTGTGTACGTGTATAACAAGTGTTTCACACAAGAATACAAATGCGTGGTTGACAATATTCATAAAACACGTACTTTCTTGTTTGCTACAGCTACTTTGTGACTAATTTCAAGCCGACAATTGGTATCCTTCGAGTAAAAATGCATCCGAAAACAATGAAAGAAGTCTACTTCCTGCATGAATGCGAACATATGGTCTGCGCAACCAAGAAGAGAGAAGCAGCACTTTCCTAGATCATCTATACCTTCAAAAATATGTCTCCGCACTCCTTCTATGCTGCACGTTTTTGCTCGCTGTAGCGGTGGTCCAAAGCCCGTCGAAAAGCGATGCAAGGCCTCCGACGGCAACTGCGTCGTTTTTAGAGCACACCCGTTCACCGTGGTTGGAATTATTGCTCACTGCATTTTCTTTTCATTTCATATAGAGCCTAATGTCAAAAGCTGGCCGCGCAGTGAGAATGTAGCACTTTTTGAGTACCTTGATAAATATTTCGGGCAATTGGCAAAGAGAAATCATATTGCGTCTTCATTTATCGTACACTGATCACGTGATATGGTGACCATTTCACCATTGACGTTATGGAAAAAATCTTTACCGAGGTCTTCTGTCTGGAAGTGCAGGTCACACAGGACACAAGAGCTGGTAGGTTGTTCGTTGTGGCTCGTTGTTTGTCGAGCTGGTAGGTGTTAAACGTGGAGGAGTCTTCGGCGGCCTGAAAAGTATCTCTTCTCGTTTGAAGATCGCATTGAGTCGCAGTCGCTCCTGCATGGATTTATATTGTTGCGTACATGCACGAAGACAAAGAAGCGTATACGCTGAACGCACTTGTCGCCCAGAGCGAGAGAGGAAGAAAAGGATCAGGTGGATCTTTAACCAGTCGGCGAAGCTTCGCGAAGCAGAACGCAAGACCGCACGAGCGTAGGCTGAGCACTACGTGGCTCATCGGAGATCGGCTCAACGTCGAGCGGCAGGATCCTTTTAGCTAAGATTTGATTTGCTTTTAATTCCTCGTATGTCTTGTTAGTTTCTCTCAACTGAAACGTTGTTGCAGCCCTTTGGAGGTCAGGCAAGTCAGAATATTCTGATGTCTTTCTCATCACCCAGCCAAGGGCACTCCCCTTGGCTGGCCTCGCTACCGGCCAAGGATTGGCCGCTCGATACCTTGCTACGCAGTGGAGATAGCTACGTCCGTGTGGCTCTGGTTCCTACAAATGGGGGTTACATTCCAATGAAGAATCCGAAGGTGATACAAGTGGAGCTTCAGAAAGCCTCGTCGCTTTTCCAGAAGATTACTGAGGTCCGCCAGTTCGGCCGAGGGGGTATCCTGTGCTTCTCTGCAGACCAGGACTGCGTCCGAGAGCTTATGAATTGCTCTGAATTTGCTGCACAGCCAGTGAGCCCGTTTATTCCAGCTCATCTTGCATGTGGATACGAGTCTGGCACCTCAAGAAATTCTTGACTTATTTGCTGTAGCTGGGGCAGTTTCAGTCTATCAATGCACCCGAACGACTGATAAAACAAAATCGCCTACTAAATCAGTTATAGTAACTTTTGCAGGAAGAGTTAGGCCAACAGAAAGGAAGACATGGCCACTAATCTACAAAGTAGAACCACTTTCCCCGAAACCTTTGCATTGCTCAAAATGTTGGCGATTCGGCCACAGCATGAAAGGATGCAGATCACAGGCTAGAGGTCGTCTGTGCGGAGAGAGTCATGACAGCTGCGATTGCAAATCTGATGACCAGAAGTGCTGGTTGTGTAATGAAGTGCACCCTGCAGACTCTGCTGAATGTGGCGCAAAAGAAAGAGAAATGGGTGTTCTAGAAATCATAGAACGCAGGCGTTGCTCTAGGATGGAGGCGGTAGCAAAAATGCATGAAAGATCGAAAGGTTACGCAGGCATAACACCCCGGCACACAGCGGCAATGGATGCATCGCTCGCAAAGTCGATAACTGAGGCTATTGAAAAGTCCACTGAAAAGGCAATGCAGCGTCTGGCAGCTACTCTTTTTGAAGCCTTGGCTGATATGTTAACACAACAGCTGACACAAATCATTGGTGCAGTTTCTGTGCAAAATCGGGATTCGCACGCTCTGTTGATTTCAAGGGGTACAGAGGAGAAAAATCGGACAGTCAATCACAGATCTATCTCTCCGAAAGCAGGCCCTTCAAAAAATAGAGTTCAGGCTGAGTCATAACCTGTGACAGATGATTCAGGTGACTTTACAGATATGGACACAGAATCTCTAAGAACTGTGAAACGTAACAGATCTCCCCCTTCTAAAAAGCCTTCTCAGAACCCAAAATCCAAGAAATACTTGTCAAAGAAAGACTTTTTTGGGAACCTTTCAAAAAAATGATTTCTTGAAAAAAGATATTCTGGATCAGGCAGTTTCTTCTGCCGGTATGGCATCAAAATAGGTTCCCTAAAAATTCTGCAGTGGAACTGCCGGTCTATTTGGTCGGGAACTACAGATTTACAATATATTTTTTCGCAAATTTCTCCCGACATAATTGCCTTTCAGAAAATCTGGCTTGCTAACGGTAAAAAATTTCACATGAAAAATTATTGATTAATCCGACTGGATTGGCCGAATAGAGGTGGCCGTCTCGCTTTCTTAATATCAACTAAATTTAGTCACAGAGCCAAGATATCGCATCAGTGTATGGATACGAATTACGAAAGTCTGGTGTTAGAAATAACACTGCCAGACTGCTCGCCTTTCTCTTTCGCAAATGTATACTGTCCTGCAGGAGTTCAAGACACAAGATGCATCGATATCATGGTAGCTTCATGCAGAAAAGAAATAGTACTGTGTGGTGATTTCAATTAACATCATGTGTTTTGGGGCTTCAAATCTGGTGTATGCGGAAGTCGTTTGTGGGAATGGACGCTTGATAATAACTTTTCCTCCTTGAACTCACACGTTGCTACATTTGTAAGAGGTAACTCTAAATCGACTATTGATTTAACATTTTCCAGCTCCACTTTAAGCATATCCTCGTGGAATATATTAGATTGTGCTACAAACAGGGACCACCTTCCCATTACGTTTGAAATTAAGTTCCCGAGGTTTAGTTTGGCAGGGAAAGTTGGCTAATTCGTAAATTATGCTAAATTACAAAAAGACTTAAATCTACGTTAGCTTTTCGCGAGGAAATGCAGAAAGACCTTAGGGCTATGAGTGTATGTGCGGTGTTGAAACGATCATTTGAAAAATCAACGTTTACTGTAAACTCGAACACAGCGGGATCTTTTAGCCCGTGGTGGAATCTAGAATGTGTCAGGGGGTATAGAAAGCGAAAATCAACTTGGAAGAAGCTGTTAAATAACCAATGCTCAACAATTGAAGTGATTATAAATTCATGGCCGCCGATTTTAAGCTTCTATTGCGCAAATCAAAAGAAGACTATGATATGAATAAAATTAATTATCTGTCTCAGTCTAAAAATAAGAAAATGCTTTTCAGGTTTATACGTGCGAGAAAAAATGATTCCACAGACAGAAAGCAGTCATTCAAACAATATGTCTCCTCGCGAATTCTCTGATTTCTTGAAAAATATTGCTAAAGGCTTGCAAACCAGGTTTACGACAATTATGCCAAAGTCCATGGTGAAATTAAGAGTGGATTGTGATTTCCAGGAGGTATCTTTAGCTAAACTGGCGGATGTGATGAAGAGCTTACCGCCCGTTGCTCCCGAACTTGATGGGGTGACTTCTACAATGAATAAAGGAAATATCCCCAGATGAAAACCGTAATATAGTCAATTATTCACAGAAAAAATCTTCGATTCCGGCAAATTGGAAGCTTTCCAAAATAATTCCGATACTTAAGAAACAGGAAATGGAGTTTACTCTGGATAACAAAAGGCCTATTTCATTGACAACTAACCTGGTCAAGCTTGTAGAGAGAGTCTTAAATGCCCGTATAGTAAACTACATCAATGAACATACAATACTAAACCCCAGACAAAATGGCTTTAGATCGGCATACTCCATTTGGTGTGCACATGTGGATTTGGAAAGTCGCATACAGCTGGCTCGGCATCGCCGCGAATACTGCGCACTAGTCACTCTAGACTTAGCTAAAGCGTACGACAAAGTGGAATATCGTATCCTAATCCAGCAGATGCAAGACTATCGCTTTCCAAAATATATAACAGCATGAATTACAGAGCTTGTGAAAGTCAGAGAATTTTATTGCTTCTTGGATGGATGCTCTTCTAAAAAATATCAGCAAACGCGAGGTGTACCTCAGGGCTCAATATTATCCCCGGTGTTATTCAACATATTACTAAGTTCCATTCCAACTCATCAGGATATCCAAATTTACGTATATGCAGATGATATTGCTTTCTTCGCACCAAACAGTGATCCGCACTCATTGTATCAGGCATTACAGAATTACATGAACATGCTAGAAGGATGGCTTGACGATATCCATATGTCATTGAACGTCAAAAAAGTGCGCTTCTGCCATTCTCTTTTAAGGATCGTGTCAACATTTCCCTGATGTATCATACCGACCTCATTCCCCAGGTCAATTTCCTGAAATACCTAGGCATCGTATATAATAGGACGCTAAATTGTAAAAGCCATATAGAGGAGGTTGGCTGTAAAGCGTCACGTGCCTTAGTGTGGTTACGCAAATTGGGAAACAGAAAAATAGGATTGCGTAGGAGTATATTGATAATAATTTACAAGATGTATGTGCGGCCTATTATGGAATTCGGGTATGTATTATTATACCCGCAAGAAGTTTGCGGGTATAAATTGGCAGCAGCAAGCACAGGACCGGGTTAACTGGCGGAACATGGGAGAGGCTTTTGTCCTGCAGTGGACGTAGTCAGGCTGATGATGATGATGATGATTATTATTTTCAGGCAGTGCGGCTTACAAGATGAGACAATTAATATTATTAGAAAGAGAAGCTTTGCGCTTGCGTCTTGGACTCCCCAAATTTGTGGCAAATAATGTTTTGTATGTGGAAGCGCGCCTTCCACCTTTGTTAACTCGGTTTAGAATACTTACAGTCCAAACTTTCTTAAAAATGTACAATTCGCCTCTGCGACAAGCTTCATACATTTTATTCAAGAACCAACTGCATTCTTTTGAACACAATGGTCTAGACTACACACCTCTCAGAGTAGGTTCGTTCACGCGTTGCTATAGCCTCTCAATGTAAATATTTATCAGATTGGCATAACGAAGGCACCTAATTCAAAACTTGAAATTAAATTTGATGATATTTCCCCCTCTAATGCGAAACAACGGCCGCTTCAATATGTAAATACTCGGTTAAAAGCTTCCTTGACTCATCTGTCCATGAACAACATTATTGCGACGGATGCATCCGTATTGAACGAAAAGGCTGGAATAGGCATCTTTTGTACTTCTCTCGACTGGTCTTTCTCAGTTCGATTACCAGATTACACGGCTATATTCATCGCTGAATTATTTGCTATAATTTTAGCGCTTCGTAAAGTTCCTGCAAGCTAATCAGAAGCGGTCATACTTACCGATTCTCTCTCAGTATGCACTGCACTTACTACAGCAAAAAATTTGACATTATTGAGTATGATCAGCAGTTTATTACCAGAAAACCTGAAAAAATTTCACTTGCTATGGATACCTGGCCACTGCGGGATTTATCCAAATGAGATGGCAGACTCGTTAGCCAATGCATCTTTAAGCGGACCACTCTTACCTATTTTACCTGATTTCGCCTACGTAACAGCACTCAGATATAGAAATTCTTGTTTGCACAAAGAAATAGAAAAATTATCATTGGATAAAGTCAGAGACTTCGTACATCTAAGATATTGCTGGAACAAACAGTGGTGTGTATCTCGGCAGTTAGAAATTACAATCACCAGATTACGATGCAGAATTCCGCATCTGAATTACTACCTACATAAAGCTGGACTAACAGCATCTCCATTGTGTCTCTTTTGCAAGGAATCGGAATCAATAGACCATTTCTTTTTATCCTGTCAACGTTATGCTTATCAAAAGAAAAGATACCTGGTCGAACCAATTGAGAAGCTAGGTTCAAAAATAAACGTGGAACTAATTTTGTCCTTCGGAGGGATTACGTTAGGTTATAGCCGCAGGGAAGTTTTCTCTGCTGTGTGCGAGTACGTAAGGGCAACAAAGGGAATACCCTGTTAGCCTATTGATATTATCTACGGCTACGAGACTACCTGAATGCCTGACTTAGCACACTTGATGATCCTGCCCCCGGTTCTTGGCCGATCCCCCTTTGTGGACGAGTGCCAGCAAAGCTGAAGGTTCATCATTATCATCATCATCATCATCATCATCAGTCGGCCGCTTCTGAGCTGCGCCTCACGACCTAATAAACGGCCCCTTTCAACGTCTACCAGTGTCTTTCAAACGTAACAGAGTGGTGGAGGTGCTGGGTAAGCGCTTCAACTACGGAACGATCACTGCCACAGCTTCGACGAAGCCGTCGACTTGCCGGTCTCCCACCATCTGCCGTGAGTGACTTCGACATGCCCGAAGAAGCAGGCGTTTCCAGGACGGCACCATCTGGTCCGCTTCCGAACTACCGAGTTCCACCGCCCTTCGGAGGAAAAGTCGAAGAAGTTGTCGACGCCTGGCTCACCAAGTACAAACGTGTGGGCAAGTCCAACGGTTGGGATGCAGCCGCTATGCTAGCCAACGTAGTGTTCTCCCTTGACCGTCACCGCACTGGTATGGTACGAGAACCACGAGGACGCACTCACGAAGTGGGATCTTTTTGTTGAAGAGCTCACGGCGTGTTTTGGCGACTCGGTTGCTAGAAAGAAGCGGGCTGAGCAAACACTGTCGCAACGGGCACAGCAACCAGGTGAGACATGCACCACTTACATAGAAGTGTTAAGGCTGTGCAAGGTAGTCTGTGCTACCATGTCCGAAGAGGACAAAGTTGGGCATCTGCTCAAAGGGATTGCTGAGGACGTGTATAATTTTCTAATTGGAAAAGAAGGCCTTAGTTCTGTGTCCGACGTCATTCAGCACTGCCGAACGTTTGAAACGCTCAAGATGCGTTGAATTGCGCCCAAGTTTGGCCGGCTGGCTAACGTTACAACTGTTGCCAGTGTGGACACGAATCCTGGCCTCGACTTTTTTTCTGCCATTCCACAGATTGTTCGTGAGGAACTGTCCCACCGAGAAATGTGTTCGACAGCTTACCATCGAGAGTTGTGCCTGCCACGTGAGGCTATGGAAGTGCCTCCTTTGACCCCATGGCAACCGACGATGAGCGTGGCAACTGTGGAGTACAGTCCAGCCCCACAGTCAAGGATGACAACCAGATTTTCCGCGTCGCGGTATGAACGACGCTCTCAGAGCATGCCTCCTCGACACCCGACGCCTCGGTACGGCGCATCCGACCAGTACATTCGTTACACAAGAGCAAATGACGACGCTCTATTCATCCACGAGCGACTGACTTTTCGACCTTAGCCGGTGTGCTATTCCTGCGGTGTGCCAGGCCACATATCGCGATTTTGGAACGGTCGGGTGACTCTTCGGTATCACCAACCATCCGACTTTTCACGACGCTTCGAACAGCCTCATGGTGTCCGGCGGCCGGCCCACATACCACCTGATGACAACTACTGGCCCAGCAACTTCCGCAACCACTGTCCGGCATCTGACAGGAGTTTAACGCCCCCACCGCGACCTCGTGCTCATCGTTCTCCTTCACCGTTGCGTCGCAGAGCACCCTCTTCGCCACCAGAAAGCTAGCCAGCGCGGCCAATGGGGGTGAGGTCTGGAAACGTGCTACTGAGAAAAATACCTCCTGTGTGTATGTTTAAAAACAAAGTGAGTGTTTTGGTGGATCATGTGCCTGTGAAGGCCTTAGTGGACACAGGTGCAATGATTTCCGTATTGAGTGCTTCCTTTAAAGACGTGTTAGGGTGGAAAGTTGTTTTTACCTGGGATGAAACTTCGACGTTCTGTGGAGTGAGTGGAGAGCCATTGCATCCTATTGGTGTGTGTAGTGCTGAGGTATTTTTGGGAGGCCTTATGATAACGACAGAGTTTGCGATTATTCCTCGGTCGACACATGATGTCATTCTCTGCATGGACTTCTTGCGAGAATGTGGTGCCACTGTAGACTGTCGCACGGGGAAAGTCTTTGTGAGTGGCCAGATGTCTTCAGAACTTCTGAAAACTCCAGTGAATGACCAACCGACGCTGTGTGTCTGTGGCGATACGTTCATACCTGCGTTGTCTACCGTACGTGTTCCTGTTGTTTGTTGCGGCGCCGATTCTGACAGCTTCGATGCGAGCGTAGAACCAATGCACATAAACTGCGTGAGGAAGAATGTGTTGGTTCCCCATTTTGTGGTGTCGATTGATGGTGGACGAACTGGCCTATGGACTGTAAACTTCATCTGAGCCCGTGACACTACCCAGTGGTTTGAAATTAGCTTCGGTCAGCAAAGAACACGCGACCTTATCAGTGGTCGAGCTCACAGACGTGCCGGAAGAACGTGACGGAACTGGTTGTCACAATTTGGACGGGGCGCTTATGGCAACAATAAATATGTCGCTTCGCTCAAGCGAGTGCCGAACTTTAATAAATGTGCTGTTGAAGCACGTTTTGGTATTTGACTTTGCGCAAAAAGTAATCCCTATCCCCCTGTCTCGAACGCGCCATACCATCAACACTGGCGTGGCAAGTCAATTCGCCAAAAACCATATCGTGTTTCCCCGTCAGAAAGACAAATTATCAACGACCAAGTGCAGAAAATGATGCAAAAGGGAGTGGTACAAGAGTCAGCCAGTCCGTGGGCAGCACCGGTAATCCTTGTTAAAAAGAGAGATGGATCTTGGAGATTTTGCGTCGACTATCGCCGACTGAATGCCGTGACTAAAAAGGACCCGCTGCCCCGTATAGAGGACGCAATAGACTGCTTATATTCGGCCTCTTATTTTTCCTCCGTAGACTTACGATCCGGTTACTGGCTAATTCCGATGCACCCAGAGGACAAGGAAAAGACTGCCTTTGTAACCCCTGATGGGCTCTTTGAATTCAACGTGATGCCATTTGGACTGTGCAATGCACCGGCAACATTCGAGAGGTTTAGGGACACCATTCTGCGTGGCTTGACGTGGAACATCTGCATGTGCTACCTCGACGACGTCGTCATCTTTGGCCACACGTTCAGTGAACACAACTCTCGTCTGGATACTGTTTTGAACTGCATCCGAAACGCTGGCCTAATTTTAAACTCGAAGAATTGCCACTTCAGAGACCACCAGACACTTGTGCTCGGGTATCTCGTTGACAAGGATGGCATCCGCCCTGACCCCCAGAAGACTTTGTTCTACTTCAGCCGCTTTATTCCGAAGTTTGCTAACGTTGCGTATCCTCTCACATGCCTCTTACGAAAGGACAATTCATTTGAGTGGACTTCGGTGTGCGATTCTTCATTCCGTCAATTGAAGTTTTTGCTGATGTCACGACCCGTTCTTCAGCACTTCAGTCCTTTTGCTCCGACAGAGCTTCATACGAGTGCTAGCGGCATAGGTATTGGAGCCGTCCTAGTACAACGTTACGGCGACCGCGAACACGTCATCGCATACGCAAGTCGCTCCCTAAGCAGGCCGAAACAAAGCTACCCTGTTACGGAACAAGAATGCCTGGCGGTATTATTTGCAATTCAGCGGTTTAGGTCTTACCTGTACGAACGCCCATTCACTGTCGTAACCGACAACCACTCGTGTTGGCTTGTCAACCTTCGTGACCCTTGTGGCTGTCTTGCGCGCTGGGCACTCCGGCTACAAGAATACAGTTTTACCGTCGCTTACAAGAGTGGTCGTCGACATGCTGACGCGAACTGTCCTTCACGTATGCCACTTAGCACAACAGACTGTGAATTCGATGACTTTGACCAGCTTGTAGCGTTGTCGCCTAAGTTCCCGGACTATCCCAGTTTCAGAGCAGAACAGCGGAAGGACGCTAAACTATCACCACTATTCGCTGATGCGTCCGCTTCCACTAGTGCACGCCATTTCAGTATGCGTGATGGACTGTTGTTCGAAAGGAACCTCTCTAGCAGTGGCGTGCGTTTCCTTCTAGTGGTCCCGGAGAGCCTGCGAACAGTTATTATGAGTGTCATGCACGACGGCCCTACATATGGACATTTAGGTTTGGCGCGGACGCTTCACCGGACTAAAGAGCGCTTTTATTGGCCTGGTATGCAGAAGTCTGTTGAGAGTTATGTAGCAAGCTGCATGCAATGTCAGCGTCACAAACGTCCATCAACTGGCCAAGCTGGTCTTCTACAGCCGATGCCTACTCCAAGCGCACCTTTCGAACAAGTGGGCATTGACTTTCTGGGCCCCTTCCCAAAATCGGCTAAGGGCAACCGATAGATAATTGTTTGCGTCGACTACCACACACGCTACTGCGAGACGGCGGCTGTCCCCTCCGCAACTGCCAGTGAAGTCTCGTTGTTTTTGTTATAGTACGTCATCCTCCGACAAGGCCCACCTCGCCTCATAATCAGTGACCGTGGACGGCAATTCACAGCGGATGTCGTGGAGCAGCTACTCCGTTTATGTGAATCCCGCCTGCGTCAATCGACACCATACCACCCCCAAACTAATGGGCTGACGGAGCGTACCAACCGCACCATTATCAACGTGTTGTCTATGTATGTCTCATGCGACCACAAGAACTGGGATGACGCACTCCCGTTCATTACTTACGCGTTCAACACCGCGAAGCATGAGATTACAGGCTAGAGCCCTTTCTTTTTGCTTTATGCCCCTTCGCCCCGGCACACAATCGACACAATATTGCCTTTCTGCGACCACGACAGCGTTACTGTCACCGAGACTCTCTGCCTCGCCGAAGAGGCGCGTCGCATTGCTCAACTACGCACATTGGCATCGCAAGACAAAGCAAAAACACGCTATGAGATTCACCATCGACCAGTGATTTATCGCCGTGGTGATCTGGTGTGGTTGTGGACTCCGCTGCGCAAGCGCGGGTTATGCCAAAAGTTTTTGGCCACTTACGATGGACCTTTTGTAATTGTCGACAGACTTACAGAGGTCAACTATGTAATAGCTCGTCTCACGGCGAGTGGTCGACGAGCTGCCAAAACTCAAGTGGTTCATGTTGCCCGCCTGAAACTGTACACGCCACGACAATTCGACTGATTCGTCCGGCGGCCTTCGTCTGCGCGGAGAGTAATGTTGCGTACAGGCACGAAGACAAAGAAGCGTATACGCTGAACGCACTTGTCGCCCAGAGCGAGAAGGGAAGAAGAGGATCAGGAGGATCTTTAACCAGTCGGCCCCTCCTGAGCTGCCCCTCACGACCTCATAAACGGCCCCTTTCAACGTCTACCAGTCTCTTTCAAACGTAACAATATGTTAGGCTTAAGGTTCCAGAACCACCATATGATTGTGACAGACGCCGTAGCAGAAGGCTCCGGAAATTTCGACAACCTGGGGTATTTTACTGTGTACCCAAATCTAAGTGCACGGGCCTACAGCATCTTCGCCTTCATCGAAAATGCAACTGCCACAGCAGGGATTTGATCACACGGCCTGCGGTCAGCAGCCGAGTACCTTAGCCATCAGACCATCGCGGCGAGGCAGCCGCTGCCGCAGCTGGGCACAAAACAACGAGGCATAATATATGCAAAGCACCTTAGAGCAGGGTTCAATACGGTGTGCTTCGTGACGACCCTTATTTCGCATGCGCAACAGCTAACCCAACCAATGCCAGAACACGCTCACGCGCTAGCGCATGTCGTCCTGTATAAGGGACTAGATAAGACAAAGCCTCACCCCCTTACTTTCTCTCCACAAACATATGATTGCGCCGCGTACAAGATACTGCAAATGCACCATGAAGCAATGCGTAGTATCCTAGTAAGAACACGCGTGAACGTGCTAAAGCGTTTGGGTCTGCGTAAGTGACTGTGTAAGAGGCGGTGACCGCTCCCCCTTCCACTCTCTCAGCATAATATGCCTGGCAAGGCCACGGAAACTTTCAAGTTCAAGTGATCACCTGTAGGGGGCGAAAAAATCAAACACGCAGAGTTTCTGCTACAAACACCCTGAGTGGATCTACTAACCTCCCTCGCCACTCACACTATCGCACTTTCCTGTACGTGCGCCTTCGTGGGGGCCAAGTTTCAATTCTTTAATGAATAAATACTACATCTTTGCGTACCGCTACACATAAAACAACTTGTTTTTATAGCAAGTACGTTTTCTCAAACATGCGTTGCGTCATCAATTTTTGTGATAGTTTTTGCTCCAGCTGACTCGAGATCAGCAGCAGCCTATCGACATCATTATCATCATTTTAAAATGTACGGCACCCAACGATAGCGATGGTAGGTAACGCCTCGCGGTGCGTTCGGATCTCGCTGCTCTCGCACTGTTTCGTTTCACTCTAAATATTTCGAGCCTCTGTCGACCGACACACTCTTTCTCGTTCTGTTTATTTTGACTCGTTCAAATGCCTTCGAGAAGGAAACTTAAGTGACTTCCGGGGAACGAAGCAATCATTGAAGCATTCATCGGATGAACACCCGTTGCAAGCCCGGGCTGGTGAGTAGAAACCACTTCAGTTTTTTAAGGACGGTTGCTTGCTGGGCTTGTTGGTTCATTTAAAGATATGTAGTTTTTTTTCAATACTGCTAGGCGTCACACGGCGGCAGAGCATTGCAATTTTTAATTTTTAATTTTTTAACGTCTCGATCTGTCACCGTGAAAACGCGTTACTTGCGGCGTGGCTTCACATGGGAACGAGTCACTGGCTCAATAGTTATCTCTGAAATTCTATCGCCAGGTAACACCAACTAGGCCGTTGCGATGAAAGAATGCAAATATATCACTGTCGCCTCGCATGTGTCTTCGTAGCTAGCCCATATAATAGTGCAAAAAACGTACGAGTTAATAGTTTACTGCAGTAACATTTGAAAAACATCACATATGTATGGGTGTGGTTTTGCTATAGTGTGACAAAGAAAGCGTCTCATAACTTAGAAATAATTCTTTTTTCTGCCACAGCCTCTTAGCCCATCTGACATGGAAGCAGTTGTGTACAATGGTCAAGTAGCCTGCTACATGGCATTCCTTGTGAGAAGCAGCCCTGAGTGATACACGTGTTATTAGGTACCATTACATTTATGTATAAAATACTGCTGTTTACTAGTTAACTGAGTTTAGTCCTTTACTATGAAAAATTTTATGCATTGATTATACATTGATATCTGGTGATGTTACTTGTTTTCTCAGACTGCCATGCAACGACATGATGACTACGTCCGAATGTCCACTCTGCAAGCAAATTGAAAAATCTGAACGTCCACTACAACAGGTCATCTCGAACCTCACACATGCAATTCTGTATTTGTGAATGTTTTGCCACGCATATTATGAAGGGGTGCTTTAAACTGGCCGCAAGCATGGAATCTACTGTTCAATAACGTTCAAACTCTAACACTTCTAGTTAGATTGCGCGGCACTGGTGAGCTCAACAACACAAGTTCGATCCCAGCCACAGTGCCCGTGTTTCGATGGGGGGGAAATGCTAAGACGCTTTTGTGCTGAAGGGTTCGTTCGATTCGCCTGCACCACATGATTCGTTTTACAGAGTGCTGCACCTCGATATTCGTTTCAGTTGTGCAGCAATGGCATCTTCTAAACTGTGCCATTCATTTCAAAGAGCGCGGGAGAGGTTCAGCACTAACACTAGTTCATGATTTTCCTGTACCTTCTACTCTGATGGCGCTGGTTTGCTGCAGCCGCACGCACAGCTTAACAAACAATATAACATTAGACGTAACTGCCGTACCCAGCTCTACAAACGCGGCTTCTTTTGCCAAGATGTTTGCATCTCAATAAATTAGGCGAACAAAAATAAGGATTCCACCTTGTCGGCACCTTGTCATTCACTTGTGATGCCACACTGCTGGACTCGTGCTGCACAAATTCTAAACTTCTCGTGCACAGCTGTGAACCAAGTCCAACTGGTGCAGGTGAACTAAACTGACCCTTAAAAGACGAAAGCTTGAAAATATGAAAAATCTGTGAACATGAAGTGTCAGAGCAAGTGTTTCGACAAGCAATCTTGTCTCCTCTGAGGCAACAATGTCACTTGTTTTAACACCTGGAAGCCAGAATCAATCTAAATTTGTCCAGTGCTGTAACACTCATTATCACTTCCTAGTTGGCATGCGAATTGTCAGAAATTATTAATTGGATTACAAAATAAACACCCTGCAGTGAGTGGCATTGACAAGCTTTCCGACGTTTAGTTGTGCCTTGTGACTGTTTACGAAGTGCACCCAGAACTGTTTTGTCTTAGTTAACTGTGTTTCGCTCATACATGTTTACAAAAAAGATGCGCCGAAGCTCCCAAGGCTGCACTCAATTGCTTTAGCTTTGCACACATGTACAATTGGCTCTTTAAATAATAAATCACAAAGGTGAGGAGCACTTGCAGCACAGTTTCATCAAAGACACGAATGCTGTCGTGAAGAGCAAGATTGTGTTCATTGGATGTTGTACCGTTTTTTTTTCGTATAGCAGAGAAACGTCCCAGATTTCTTTGAGCACATCTTCTGTTTAAATTAGGTTGTCATAGCTGTAGTGTCTACCACTACGAAGTGAAATTCTGTGCACTACCATCATAAAAACAATGTAGGAAATCACACAGGTAGTTGGAACATACATGATCTTGACTTATCCACAGTCACACTGCAAGATAGTACGTACTTCAAGTCCTAACCTCTAAAAGTAGCAGGGAGAAAACAACTTCAGCTTTCAAGTACAAGTATACTGAAAACGTAAACACAATAAGAAGTGTGTGATAAATGTGACCTTTATTGATCCAGTATTTTGACAGATTCACATCATGTACCACCAATTGATTTCAGGAGTGCTTTCTTGCAAGATAGTGCTCAAGTTCTATCGATATGTCTATGCAAAAAAGAGATTGTGCTCAGAGCTGAGCAAATAGTGTACTGTAAGAGCACCAACAAATATGTACGAAAAAGAAAATTGTACAATGCACGCGTAAAGATAATTTTTCTTAAAATTGGGCCTTTTCGATCTGTAAGCACATACCTGATAACTGTTCCTTAAGCATAGATGTTCGCTGCATACTCAGCAGACCGGTCGTTAGCTGTGACGAGAAATTCTAGGTGTAGTAACTGTGTAACCTAACTGTAACAATAAATGTAGCAAGCCTGAAATATTTTAGGACCATCACCTGAATACATATTACCTATGATATGGGCTCACGGCTGAGAATTAAAACTAGTGCCTACCGTGTCGACACGACGCGACATTGCACAATTGTGAAGTACTCAATGTAGCATTGCAAAGCGAGAAAGATTGAGAACGGCACGCATTCGCAATTGCTTATTTAACAAATTTTGCAAATTACGTTGCTCTCACTTTTCGAGTGATCTATCGGCAATGTGCAAGTTTCTTTCCCGATCCCACATCATGCACTCACTTCATTTCAACACTACAGGGCAAGCGCCACATCTGACAGCAGAATCGGACCCTTATATTGGTGCCATGCTGTTGAGCTCGAACGCTACAACACAATGAGAGCGACGTTCATTCAGCCATCTCGGTGTTCAGTTATATGTATATGGTTGTTAGCTTTCAACAGCTTTTACACATGGGTTGAAAGCTTTTGATATGTATGAGTGACTAGTTTTGTTCGGACCCGACCGTATACATTGGTTGTACCGGTTTGAACAACCGCAATAAACGATGCCAACCTTACTTGATTGGCGTTTTTGCCACTCGAAGCCAGTTAGGTGACCTGGCGATAATTACAGACGCGAAGCGCTATTTAGCAACGAAAAAAAATATAGCAGTGGAAGCGAGCAACGTGAACCAGCCACGAGCCCCCACCTGTAGCAAAAAAAAATGCGTCTTTTTATTGTTGTTGATAGTACTGCCAGCGCCATGTCGCCTCGCGGTATAGCAGTTCAGTATTCCACTGCTACGTATCTCCATGCTATTTGGATACAACAGCACAAAGGCACAGTTTCCGATCTCTAAACTGTTAGGTGTTCTGTGGCCTGGCGAGATCATGGAGCAGCGGGTGGAGTAGCGAAAGGCTCAACGCGCCAAAGCGCAACGTAAACGTGGGCATGTGGACTCCGAGCTACGGTATAGGGAAGACCAGCGCTAACGTTTGCGGGAAGCTACTACAAATTAAACGCCGGCTCGACATGCCGAAACGCAAAGGCAGCGTCAGCAAGCACACCCCACCGTATGCAACGCCGACGTCGAAACCAAGCGTCAGCGTCGAGCCTATGCAACGGCTGCGGACAGACAACGCGAGTCCAACGCCCGTGCAGGAAGCCTCGCTAGAAAACTTCAACGCCTTTGCTTCTACGGTGCGCCGACACCTCTAAATAACTCTAAATGCTACGATAACAGTAAATGCGCAATAATAACGGAAACATCAATGGAAACACCTAGTCAAACCAATGCAAACGCGGTGTGCATCCCCGTGCTGTGTTGAAACGCTTCAAGGTTCCCTTTAGAGGGATATGACGTAATTTTTGCTCCCAAGGCACGCGAAGTTATCCTGGCTCGTAGAAAATCAACATCAGCAAAAAAAAAAAAGTGCGCGCTTCGGCGTTTTTTCTCGTTACCTCTACCAGCGCTACCCGCACCGCTCGCCCTCGGGCCGACAGGGCTGCGCGCGCCGCTTAGTGGGAGTAACAGCAAGGGGTCAGGCGCCGCGGTGGAGTTTGACAACTACAGGTACCTAGTAAAACTGGTAGTAGTAGTAGTAGTAGTAGTAGTAGTAGTAGTAGTAGTAGTAGTAGTAGTAGTAGTAGTAGTAGTAGTAGTAGTGAAGTTCCGGGTGTATGCAGGATTGAAGATGTGCGTGTGGCACCGAGTTAAATGGCGAGGTAAAATATGTGAACCACACTTAAGCAGGTCTCGTTCTTTTTAACCAGTGAGCAGAAACTCCAATCCCTCAACTTCCCCAGATGCCTGTATACTGATGGCCTGTTTGAAGCCCGCGTGTTTCTGTGCAATCTCGCAAGGGTGACCTCAAGAATGAGAGCCTGTCAGTCCAAAGTTCCAGTGTTACAGAGGACTTCCACACTATCTTACGGGCAAACGTAGAAACTACTCCGCCCAAAAGTGCGAGCGTTCAATTTACTTTCTGATCTTTCTTATCTCTGCTTTGCCTTCACGGGATTTTCCAACCCTTGGCTACGCTGCACGTTTCTGGTGCGTCTTTTCGACAAGTATGGTCACCGAAAACACCTCCCAATTCAGTGGGCTCGAGTACGCATGCATCGAGCAAATGCAACCTGCCACCAAATATTCCATGAATGATGGACACAGATTCTTCAATCTGTAACATCACCTAAAGACTCCGGTTTCTTCGTGTCCACTGGGCACGAGTACTAATTTTCGTGAATGAACAAATGTTCACAAGTTATCTCCAGCACGTCTGATTGAGTTTCGTTGAGAACAAACACGAACAATGTTTTTCAAACAATTATCCTTTTTATTGCACCCATTAAATCTTTCAAATGCTCTAATAATTGGTTAAACCATGGCACTCAAGGCAATTATTCAATTAAAGGGCAAATCAACCGACGGTTAACGTATAAACGATTCAAAATTTTAATCGAACCTACTTTAAGTGTGGGACACAGGGCTCAGTGGTTGTCACAACTCTCAATGCATTCACGCAAATACGAAGCCGTAGCTCTTATGGCAGCTTCCAATTTAATTCTTGTCATTGAAATCGAGAAACGCGTCAAGATTTCTAAGTTAATTGTATGGTGTCTCTAGTAGTGACATATTACGCAAAGAATTTAAATTCGCTTTTTGCACTATATGATTGGTGAGTGAGGGAGCTCGCATATGATGATGATAAACTAGAAAACGATTCTAACTCCAACCAAAAAGTACGTCAAAATGCGTAAACCCGACGTTTCGGAACCGATCTGTCTCCTTCTTCAGGGAGGACTAGGGCTACGATGCAGCGGCGTCTTCGAGGCAGTCGTGGGGCGGTTAATGACCCCCATCCCTCTCCCGTTTAACCGCTGAGCGTAGTCTATGTGCATACACCGGCGGAAGGGGTCCGAGAGAACGGTTGATGTTTCGGCCATTTCGCTCGATATGCCACAACTCGAGTAACTTCCATTCGAGATTGTTTTTTTCTTTTTGCGCCAAACAAACTCGAAAAAATCTGCGCCAAGCTGGATTGAAAGCGATCGACCAAAAAAAAGCATAGATTTCAGTGCTCTGTAAAGCATGTTGTTTAGTTTGTTGAGTGCAGAACTGTGGTGGTATATTGTTTGACCATGTCATGTGGAAAGATGTTCATTGGTCGAATTGGCCGGTGCATAAATACAAGGCTGACGAAGCAAAAGAGAGCGTTAGCTAATAATGCTTACTCACACATAAGGCGTCATTGCTTAGAGTATGGCTGTCCTGGGTTGTTCTCTGAGACTGAAATTCTTTGTTCTCACAGGGATTAGGTGACCAGGGAAACTATCGAGGTTTTCCACATTGCTAAAATAAAAGATTACTGCATTAGCCAAGCACGGATTAGTTTAAGCGATTGCGAAGTGTGCTTTTGGGGAAATATGTTATAGCCTGAACGTCATTGTAACACGGGGTACATCGCATTGCATATTAACCATGTTTTCCTGCGAAATAAATTAGTTGAAAGTGCAGCGGTTTCCCTATCATTCCTTTTTGTGCTTGTAGTCGTGCGCTGCTTCATAAGTAATCAAGGACGTAGGAGCTTCCGTGGTGCCTCGAAGTTTTATTTATTTATTTATTTATTAGTATACCCTCAAGACCCAGAGGGTGTTACAGAAGGGGGTGGGTACAATATGAATGTGGCAAAAAAATAATAACAACAGTGATGGAAATACAACAAATAATAGTTAAAACAGAAAATGAGTCATAATAGCTGTGCCCACTGTTCCAGTACCTCTGTTGGCGGCCGCTTGCTCTGTAACAGGAGTGTTTGTTGTCCCAGGATTTGTGTACCGGCTACTGGGTGAGGTCTTGTGCGTGCAGTCAGTCGTGAGTCATCGTACCGAGCACCTCTACCAATGGTGTCACATTTACGACAACAACCTTGCGTTACTTTATTCATTGGTTTGGTTAGGTC
The DNA here is from genome assembly GCA_013436015.1 of Rhipicephalus annulatus. Lineage (NCBI taxonomy): Eukaryota > Metazoa > Arthropoda > Arachnida > Ixodida > Ixodidae > Rhipicephalus > Rhipicephalus annulatus. The sequence continues at coordinate 80,344 of WOVY01003885.1, read as the reverse complement.
AAAAAGCGGCTCAGTCCGAATTTCTTTCATTTGTGGTACTAACACACGACAGCCATACGGCACTATTCGGTGGATTCTATTCGGCTTTGAAAGTTTCCTTATTTGGCGTTTTGAGGCTCTCTGGTACAAACTTCAAAAAGACTCACGAGCAAATCTCATATAGGAAGAAAGACGATGATGAGTGGCGAGTAAGATTTGAAACGGCGTGAGCACGCGCACCATACTCAAGAACGAGGCGCGTGACCCCAGCTGATATAGCGAGCAGTGATGCGCTGGCATTATAGACGTAGGCTTGAAAGGAGAGGGCCATCTCGCCAGCAAGAGCACTTCCGATGGGAGTGGCAGGACATCGACTTGGCAGCCCGTGACGCGGGCGTCTCGACAGGTGGCCGTAGACCTCGTCTTGCTTCGAGTGAGGCTGCTCGGGAGGCAGCAACAGCGCACAGCAATCGCCGACGTTTTTGGCGCAAGCCGCTATTGAAGCAAGCCGCCGTAGACAGTGTCCAGTAGGCCATGTCGGCTCACAGCACCGCAGGTTTTGCCGACCACCACTAGGCCTATCAACGAAGGCCTCCGCCACGTGGCAAGAAGATAACGTGACACGACAGACGACTTCTGCAGTGGGGAGGACGGCGACGTTCAACAGAAATATTGAGTACCCCGACAAGGATTAAGCGAGACCAATGACCGACATTGACGAGAAAACAATTAGCGTTGACAAGTGAGGTCGGCCCGAATCAGGAGTAGCACTAAAACTAAGTGGGCCTGACTTTTACCAGGATAGTTTTGTTGGGAATGTGTAATGTAGATATTTTTGGTTTCGTTTTGTAGGTAATATTGGTTGTTTTCTGAATTTCTATAGTTCTATTAGAGTACATTGTCTGTGTTTAATAAATGTGGCGTGCCGTTTACTGAGTTTGGTCTCAGGTGAATCCGTGACAAAAAGAGTATGAAGTTTACGCTGCTCCGTACCCAAACACACGCCCCAATCACACGAGTACACGCACGCACGAACACACAGCCCACAGGCATATGCACTAAATGGAGTGATCATGCACATGTTGAAGACAATTCCTTAGAACCCTCCACTAAGCCTTTTTTTCGTCCTTATATAGCTTACTGCAAACTTATGCCTAGCCACCGATGTTAAATAAGGGCTCTTTCTTGTTATGGTATGTTATGCAAATTATGAAAACAGGCGTGCAGTCCGAACCTGGAGACCCTTTGCAGATCGAGTGATGTCCTGAAGGGGCTTTCCATTGGTTTGTATCGCAGGCGTGTTGACTTGTCCGAAATGGTAGACTCTCTGGGACCACATGTCCTCCAAGTACGCCTTCGTTGTCCGATTCGCGGTCAAAGCGCTCATGAACGTCACGTTGCCACAAGAGCTGCTAAAACATAATAGTGAAAAAATTCTGGATTAATACACTGACATGTCCGCAGGCATCCCGTAGTTAGAGAAGACTACGGTCTAATTTTGACAACATAGAGAGGAGTTTTTAACGTGCACGAAAAGCAAAATTGGAGCCCTTTTTTCTCCCAAAAGGAAATTCGCCCATCATAGCTCGTAATCGCGGCCACGGCTTCGGGCCCGTTGGGTAATGTAGCAGAACGGGTAGGTCGAAATCAGACGAAAGTTGCTCGGCATAACGTGTTTCGTGAGCTCTGCGCTCATCTCGGTAACTAAAAATGTTCCTTGATTGTGTTTACCCGACATACCGAATATAAATACATCTCAGAAAGGACAAAGACAAATAATAGGAGCACTCGGTAATTGTATAAACTATCGCATAGTTTCATCATTCCTCAATGCGGACACCCCAATCATTTATAAAAAATAACGCTAATCAACAGAAACATGTTCATTCAATCCATCCATTCGTTTCCTTGCAATGATATATACTGCCTTCATGAAAGAAGTGATCGCTGAAACTTACTTCTGTGATTGTCAGTGCTACAAATGGCGTGAAGGGGGAGGGGGGAGTGGTTATGTTGTAAGAAGGAAAAGAATAGAAAAGTGAGCCCCGTAACTGTCTGCTTCAGGGAGCGACACCTCAACAGTAGCTCACAAGGGATGGGGGTGAGGAGGGATTAAAAGGATAGGAATAAAGGTGTAGAGAGAGGAAAAGAGAGATGAGGTAAACATGAAAGCGTGAGCGCGACGACATATCAAGGGGATAGGAGAGATAAGAAAGATGGAAACACGGTCACAGGAGTCCGAGGACGGGGCACCACATGCGAGAGCTCTTGTCGGCGTCAGGAGATGGCGTAGAGCAAGTCCAGTCGGTCAGAGCTACACTGTCGTCGAAGGTCGGCGTCAGGAGATGACGTAGGGCGAGCCCAGTCGGCCAGAGCTACGCTGACGTCGGAGATCGCGAGGGCACAACCGGTCGGCACGGAACCCAGCGAGCGAGTCCACAAATGGCGTAGCCGCTGGTAGCAATGGTATTACGTGGTCTTGCGATTCTCAGCTACAAGTGCCTATGAGCTGCAACTCATAATAACAAACCTGAATTATTTATTTTCAGTTTTATATTCAGGAAGTAACTTTTTTTAATGTGTAAGAAGTCAGTCAAGTTTTGAGAAGAAAATCAGAAAATGGTAGCGTTTTTTTTTTCTCTTGCTTATTAACGCGGTACAGCTAAACACATCGTTTCACTGAAATTCCGGCGTCAGCGTGTTGCGTTGCAAACTGAAAATCAGCGTCGCCCATGAGTGGGTGACACAAACTTTGTTTCGAACGGATGCTTCAACTTGTGACTTCTTGCTGTGTGGCCTAATGCGTTTAGCTAAGCGGCCACCGTGCGTACATCCTGCAGCGTACTCCCGGCGAACTACTAACCCCAAGCATCGCCTAGTGGCGCTGCTACTCTTTACAGGCAGCACCATCTCCGGGAGCAAAATGTAAACTGAGAATATACGTAGCGCGTTATTATTATTTATTTTTAAAGACGATAGTCTTTTTCGGGGACCTTCGATGCAAAAATTTTGGTTTATCTGTCTGTTCATTTGTCTGTTTGTCGACCCTTAAAGGTACCGGGCACTTTAAACAGCACCAGCAAATATCCCATACGGACGATCCTATTCGCAGCGCCCACCAATGTTGCTCAAGATTAAGCGTTCATTCTTGTGCGATTGTTAAATCAAAAGTAATTATCGCGCATATCTGATGCACCATAACAACACGCGTATGTTCTGTATGTGCGTCTTTTACTGGAAAAGGCATACGTAAGTTATTATAAGGACCGTAGCGTTTATCACGTGGCGCTCACCATGTAACGCTTGCAGGAAAAGGGAAGTGTTTCAAACGCTTTGTTAAGACGACACGGTGGTGGCGCCTACCCGTCACCTTGCGTTCTACACCTTACCACTTCTGAGACGGGTGTTCGCACCCGTCTCAGGGCCACCCGTGTTGTTTTCCAAGATAACTGCCAGATAGCGCTCATGTCTCCCCTGTGACATGACTTGGTGCCACCGCTGCACACTCGAGACACTTTAACGCAGCGCCTCCAGAATACTATTCACCAATTTCTTTGCGCAGAACATCAAATAAACATTTTGTTCAATCTTTACAGACGCAAGACTATCCTCTGTCGACATTTGAAGATTAACATGTAGATAAGGGGCCAATTTTTTTATGAAATACTGCAGGCCTGAATTTTTAGCCCTTAAGCAGGTGTGCATAGGTTCCAGTTTGAATTCAATAATATTTATCAATAAGAGAGCTAACTTACAAAACATCAGAGGAGAAAGAGAGAACACAGCTTAATTGTCGTCAGCCTTAAGGAAGTAGATGATCCGCCTGGCTTAACCTGGTGGCCGCCTCCTCTGCCCTCGGTACTGCCTGGAGCTGAACAGCCAGGCTGGTGGAGGTCATAACTGTTTCCCACCCCTCCTGCGAGGGAGTGGCAAGGAAATCGAGAGAAGGGGGATCTTCCCTGCAGGCCCAGAGATTTTCATTAAGTGCGGGTATTGAGCCAAAATGCGAGCAATGCGAATCAATTGTGTCGGGGTATATACGTGAATAAATGTATGGGCACGCGGGAATTTTTGTGTTTTCAAGCGGCGCCAGACAAAAACCTGGCGCTTAGTTAGCTTATGGTGCGGAGGTGGTTTTGACTGCCTCGAAAGACAGCAATACTGCGTGATGTCATGGTAGGATGTCAAGGCTTCACCGGGGTTTCCAGAATCAGAGGCGGGTACCACCACTCGGCTGGCAAATCCTCGAACATATAGGTGAGCCACCTCGTTTCCTGTGTTCCCAGCGTGAGCCAACACCTATACCAGCTCATGGAGCACAGTGTGCCATACTCAGCAACTGTAAGGAGTCTGGGCAAGAGTAAACGCAGATTTGTGGGGGCCATGATGCCACGTTCGAAGTTCGATAGGGCACCGTTTGAGTGACTGAGTATAGTTGTGAATCTGACTGCTGCTGCTGCTTGCGCTATGGCCACTTCCTCGCCTTCGGTCGTGTTAAGCACATGAACGGAAGCAGCCGTTTCATTTGAGGGGAATTGTCGTTGTTGCCGGGAAAAGTAATTACGCTTATTGCATATGCTTTGGTAGACTCTCGGTATTGGGCGGTGTCAACGTACGCAACGGTTGGGTTGGACGCGTAAATTTCCTGCAAAGATTTGGCCCTAGTTTTCCTTCTTTCGTCGTGCTGGTTGGCCAACATGTTCTTTGGCACTGGTTTTATGAGGAATTTCTTTCTAATGTTGAGGGGGATGACAGCACGATCGTTACCCGTAGGAGATCCCACGTTACCAATTTTAGCAAGGATCGAACGCCCCATCCTGCTTCCCTATAATCGGTGGATTTGCGCCGTAAGATGCGCTTCAAGTTCTTCCAATATGGTATGCTACCCAATACTAAGGAGATGCTCTGTCGAAGTGTTTCGTAGGAGCCCCAATGCCACCTTATACGCTTTGTTCATGAGCCGGTTTAGTTGGGATCGCTTAGATTGAAGGAGGTGCAAATAAGGAAGGGCGTACGTGCAGCACGCCAACACGAAAGCTTGAATGTAGGAGTTCCTTCTTGATGCCTCAATTGCGCGCGCACACTCTAGATATAAGATGGGCCATCTGCTTCACAATTACGGTGAGGCGGTCTAGCGTAATGTTGTTATGGTGGTCTGTTCGGGAGAGTACTATCATGTGAGCCACCTGCAGTATTGACGTGTCATTGACAAACACGTTAATACTAGGAAGTGAAGTCTTAATTTTGCGGTGGTCTGGAGGTCGCAGTAATAGCAGCTCTGATTTGCTCTGTGAACACTCTAAACCCCCATGTGCTACTTTCTGAACGACTACGTCAGTTGTCCTTTGAGGAGTCTTCTCAATTTGACCATTGGATCCCACTGTCTTCCAGAGCGTGATGTCATCTGCGTAGAGGGTGTATTGCAGGCTGGGTATCGTGTCAAGTTTGGGAGGTAGTGACTTCATAGCGAGGTTGAAAAGAAAAGGGGACGAAACGGCTCCGTTACGGAGTGCCGCGATCACCGAGAGGGATGAGCTTAGAACGGAGGTCACCCACTGATAGTTCAACCGTTCGATTAGATACGAAAATAAGTATGTAGTTAAATATGCGTTCCCCGTGTTGTAGTTCCGACAGACTGCCTAAAATGGTACTATGCTTCACGTTGTCAAATGCTTTGTGAAATAAGTAGCAATGTCGTAGCGCGTAAAAACTAAGACACAGGACAAGGGAAGGGGCGAAATATGAGCGCTCCCCTTTTGCCCCTTTCTTGTCTTTTGTATCAGTTTTTACGCACTACGATAATACTACTTATGGATTACCAACACGCCGAACTACACACCCTTGCCACCTTTGTGAAGGTCCAGACCGAGCAATGCCTTGGTACTAGTGGCACTCACAGGTCGTGGGAGATCATGGAGCAACTAGATGAGCACATCCTGAGTGAATAGATAGGCCCTGAAACCCATCATCGTAGGAGAAAGTAGGCGGTGCTCTTCCACAAAATTTTTCAAGTGACAGAGCACAACATCCTCCAAAAGTTTCCCCAGGCAAGAGGTTAACGGGATTGGGTGAAGATCCTCCAGGTCCAGTCTGTTGCCCGGTTTTGGTATAAACGTGATACTTGCGTGTTTCCATTCTGGTACTAAATGGCCGGACCTCCAGCACTCATTCATATATTCAGTAATGGCCCCTACCGACTTTGGATCGAGGTTGCGCAGCGTCTCATTTGTCACCCCGTCAGGACAGGGTGCCGATGTTGTGCGCAGTTTATATAGCACTATGCAAACCTCACTTTCCGAAATGTCAGCGTCCAGCTGTTGGTCGGCGGTTCCATTGTATTCGGGCAACTGCTCTGTGCTGCTTTGTTTTGGAGATGTGTTGATGTAGTGGGTGAGCTCCTCCAGCAGCTCTTCGTCCTTGTCCGGGTACTGATGGACAAATCGCACAAGCTGTTTGCATGCCGCCGTCTTGGAGCTACCAGGGTCCAGCCGGTGTCGTAGAAGATGCGATGACTTTTTACAACCGATCTGGCCATGGCGCAAAGTTAGCCTCATTGTTGGCGTGGTAGCACAGCGGTGTGTGCTTCTAATTCACGTTTGAGCCTCGAGATGTGGCGGTGAAGCCTAGTGCTGTGACGATGGCGCTGCTACCTACGTATGAGGCTTTCCTGCACCTCTCACGTATGTAGAAGGCGTGAATCTATTGATGGCTGTTCTGGAGTTACTTCTGTTTGGTATGTTGTAGCGTCCACATCTTTAGTGAAATAATGTATCCATTCGTTTAAATCCAAAACAGAATCTGGTGCCATTTTTTGCGCAGTTGGCGGAATTTGTCCTAATCTATAATTGCTGTGGCTCGTTTTTTACAATGCTGGTGGTCATCTCGATGGTTATCGATAGGATGGAATGGTCATTTGCTACCATGTGCCCTGTGTTTTGCCGTCGCACACCCTATGCGCTTTTGTATAGGGAGAGGTCTGGTGTAGTATTCCAACATATGCTGTGTTCGACTCGCGTATAGGTTGCTGAGGGTCATTGAGGATACTGAAACTTGGGTTGTGTATCATGCCCCATAATAAGCGACCCAGGCTTTCAGGTATGCCCGTTCAAGATGTCTTGCGTTAAAATATCCTTGTACGAGCAGCTTTGCATTCTTCGCCAGATTTATTGCTTTCTAAAAGATGTAAGGGAGATCCGCAGCTATATCTCTTGGAGGGCTGTATATATTTAAAATGAGGAGTGGCTTGTCTCCTCTTCTTTTTGATACGATTTCCACCAGTGTGTGATGAATACCCGTACCCTCAATTTTTGGTTGAATTGCTGCGAGATTCTAGTGTAGTAAGATGGCAATGTGGCACTGTGCGCTTGCGGACATACCTAGCTTCTAATTATACTATGTGTATCACGGTAGTTGAGCGGCAGTGTTCATTTCTTGCAAAACTATGATGTCTAGCGAACATTCCTCATTTGGTTCTTGGTTTTGAATATGTTGATATGTTGTTGCAGATGGCTCTTCTTATTGCGGAAGCCCCAGCAGTTCTACTGCCAAATGGTGAGCTTGCGGAGAGCCACCATGACTACGTAGTTATTGGCGTGGTGGCCGGTGTTTGCCGGCTATCGGATGGTCTGCGGTGGATGGCCAAATGCACACTGAAGTCGGCCAGTGCAGCTTTGGCCGAGCTCTTTAGCACGGTGGACGAGGTAGTTGCTTCCCGGGTGGTTTGTCAGATCGCATTCAAGCGTGTTTCCGGTTCAGCTCTGGATCGGATTTCAGCGTAGAGATGGCTGCCGTGACTGCCGTTGTTAATGTTGTAGTGATTTTCACGTCTGGTGGGAGTGAAGCTGTGGGAGTAGCTCCCTTGCGTTTAATAGCGTTTTCAGGTTGAGGAAGTGGCGCTAACGCCATGTTGTTTGGTGTCAGGGGGTGTAGATGCGCTTGTTGTGTTTCGGATGATGTGGGTGTAGTTTGTTTGTCGATACCGAGTGCTTTATCAATTGTGGCTTATAGAGACTGCGGGCAGCTTCCAGTTTAGCTATCTGGAATGCTGGCCCGAAATTTGAGCCTTAAGGGCAGATTTATCCTTTGCCAGCTCCCTCCCTTGTAGATCGGGAAATAGTAGTGATGCCGGGGGGGCCCACAGCCAGGCCACTGACTTGGACGCTTCTCCAGGACCTCGACTGGATGGGCGAGACACCGATGGGCTGCGCCTAGCTGATTTGGACCGTGGGTTCTGGTAGTGAGATGAGGGCCTGCTGTCTTGGCGTTGGGCTGAGTATGACTTCGGGCGCCGGGCGTGTGATCGGGACCTGCTGTCACGTCGTTTAGCTGAACGAGGCCCTGAGCAGCGGGTGTGGGATGGAGGACCAGCTCTTTGGCACTGCTGCTGCTGGCTGCTGCTGCTTACAAGTGGGGGGAAAGATGCAGAATGGTCTCGAGGGGATGGTGAGCGGCTGCTTGAAGGGCCACTGTGGGATGAGTTGCGATTGATGTTCCACGTAGGTTCTTGCGCTTCTTGCTTCAATTGCTGGGTGTGTGGCGTCTTCTTGATAACGTACTACTTGCAGTTTGAGCTGCAGGTGTTGTGTGCACCATTGCAGACGATGCAGCGTGGCGTGCATATGGGTGTTTTGCCGTGTCCTGGTGGAGGGTGTTCCTCTCCGCAACGGCAGCACGCTTACGTGGCATGGGGCAAACATCCGTGCGAACACTGACCTTGTGGTAGTTAGAACACGATTCCATCCAATTGTGGAACGGGTAGAGCCTTATGTCGGTTCCGTAGTAGAATACCCACTTGGAATAGTTGTGCGTCATTAGTGTAACTACGAGGTGCCCAGTTTGGCCCATGCATCTTCCACTCACAATAGGAATGTTGGGGTTTCTGGCTTGTAGGCCCGCCAGTATCTCTTCGTCTGAGAAGCCATCGTATGCATGGAACATAAGGCCTCGTACCGTGTCGTCTGGAGGGGGGGGGGCGTAAGCATGGAGCTCGATAGTACCAGCGTCAACGGTAATTGACTTCACTCGAAGGTAGGCCTGGGCGCGTTGTGAGTCGATGACACTCAATTGTAAAGTTATTATTGGTGGGGTGCGTACAAAGATGATCCCGACTTGCCGGTGGCTGATCTGGCAGCCAAGCTGCCTTGAGCAGAGCGTCGTGAAATTGCCGCGGTGGCACTTTCGTCAAGTCGATGGGCGTTCTCGGTCGTCCTGGTATATGAATGGAGTCTTCCGGCAATCGGGGGAGTAGTGCCCGCCGACGTAAACGAGGCGGACGTGACTTAACCGCGGGTTGGCTTTCCGGCACAGCGGCGCGAGCATTCCCGACACACTCGGTTAAAGAACAGGCTTGCCTTGGTTTTGAAGTTCTCGTCAGCGTTGTTTTTACGAATGCCGGGCGATTGCCCGGAATCTTCCGACCATTCTTCTTCGGAGATGGTATGACCTTCTACGACACACTTCATACCAGTGGGCGGCTGGGGCACGGCGCTGTGAGTAGCGTAAGACGCGGCACCATGCTTACACAAGGAGCAGGACGCGCGTTGAGCCCAAAAAGTCAGAAAAAGTGAATTTGTGTGGCAAATACAGTGCTAATTAAAAAAACACAAAGAATAGTTGCGTAAATACTGTATACTAAAAGAAGTAGTGACACTTTTACACTATCAATTGTTCGGCACTTGCAATGAAAGGAGAAAAAAAACAAGCGTCTGTTAGGTGCACTACACATTTCAAAACATTGCACGTTATGAAAGTACGCTACTAAAGAGCGGAAGAAATATCAAGTAATGAAAAGCAAAAATATGGGTGGAACACTTATGACAATTTGATGTAGCACTGGTGATAAAGGCGCTATCATTTCACGTTTTAAATTGCGGCATTGAAAGTGGGAATAGAAGAGCACTCGATTCTTTTTCTGAGGGCATGGTGCCCGTCTCGCACAGTAGCGAGAAAAGGAGAATTCATGTATGATTTCGTTTGGCAGGAAATTTTACTAATCAGTCTTTGAGTGAAAAGACTGAGTGCGACGCATCGTGAGTGATTTCAAAGAGGCTTTCGCAAATTCTGAGCTTGTCATTGTGCGTCATATAAATTATGTATTAGCCTTTTGCGATCGGCACCCGGCAATGCAGTTTAAGAGATCTGATGGTAGCGCCAGAACACACAGCCTAGCGAGTAGGCGCAGAAAAACCGAGTCTTCCAATGCGTAGCCTAGCGAGTAGACGCAGCAAAACCAAACTTGCACAATCATATCATCTTCATTTTTAGTGGTGAGCAAGGGGGTCAAGGCTGAATATGTAAGCGCCCAGGAAGCGTTCTTTGAAAACGTGCCAAAAAGGGCACTAACACTTCAGCGTGTCACTGTGTTCAGCGAGCGTTCCATTTTTTAGATGCGGAGCATCTAATACTCGAGGCTTGTAGTGCGGCGCCGTCCGCAAGCTTCCTCCTCCTTCTTCCACCATCTGTGCATCCCTTCCTCCTCTACACACCGCGCGCGCTTCACTCCTCCACCATCTGTGCACCCTTCCTCCTCTACACACCGCGTGCGCTTCTCCTCTTCACGAACATTCGCTAGCTGTATAATGTAGCGTGCATGCGCCGTCACGCTTCGAGAACATCGGCAGCTGACGCGCGCGCATGCGCCGTCGCGCTTCGAGAACATCGGCAGCTGACGCGCGCGCATGCGCCGTTGCGCTTCTCCCCCTTCTCGAACATTCGACAGCTGACGCGCGCATGCACCGTCACCCACCATCTGTGCCGCGCGCGCTTCTCCCCTTCGAGAACATTCTACAATTCTCCTGATTCTCCAGTGGACGCGCATGCGCCGTCGCGCTTCGAGAACATTCAACAGCTGACAGTGCATGCGCCGTCGCGCTGTATATATACTCAAGGTCGGCACTCGCTCGTTCAGTTGCCGCTCGTCGGTTGGTTTGTACGGCGCGTCGACGTCCAAGGTCGCGGTGAAATGAATTCCAACGAATCCACAAACACAATGATCGACGTCCCTTCGACCAGCGCTGCCCTTTCGCATACGTGTGTACGTGTTCACTCATTTAACACCCCCTCCTACAACCACGTTAACCAATTTAGCCATCGACCCAAGTAAGTCGCAATTTAACACCCCATTTCACAACCACGTTAACCAATTTAGCCATCGACCCAAGTAAGTCGCACTTTAACACCCCGTTAACCAATTATATGCTCCGCATCCTACTCAGTGTTCCCCGAGGGAAGCTGCGGGCAATTTTTTTTTGTATCCGTGGCAGTCGGTACCAACAATGCTGAGGCAGCCCAAAGAGCTTCGTCGCGCCCTCTGGTAAACTGTCGGGTGCCTATACCGTGTAGTTTGTAAAGATTTTAGGTTTGCGGAAGTTTAAATAATGGTTGGCACTGTTTTCTGACTCTATGAATTCAAAACAAATTTATCTGCTATTTTTAGACCTTTTTTTCGTTTTCTTATGTTTGTATTTGTGTGCGCAACCCATAATTCTGCCGTATATTTAAATGTTGGCTGTATAATGGCCTTGAATAAGTTTTATAAGCCAGCAGCTTTACATCGCGTGCTGCCTTGGATCCGTGTTCGCCCTAGATACCACATGGCCTTCTCGTGCATCATCCCTACGAAGGTCAGCTGTAATGCCGACCACGAAGTATTTGCATTAGGAAACTGCAGACAGGCTATTACGACCGATACTATATAAGCCAAAGCGAGTGGATTGCATTTACGCGTGATTGTCATTGCTTCCGTTTCGCTGTGGTTTACTTGCACCTGCCACAAGGTACGCCAGCTTTTAATTTGGGCCAAGGATTTGTTGAGAGAAACCTGATTGCCAGAAATACAGATTTCGCTGTATGAGATGCAATCGTCCACATAGTTTTCCTTGAATCCGCCATGCTGCCACTAACCTACGTGCACGCGCACAGCTCTCGCGCTGCACTTGTAGCGCCTTGCCATTTACCGCTTGAAAAATATGTCTCAGGTGGACACGCTGTTTGAAAAGTGAGCGTTACCAAAGGAACGAAACTTCAATAATAACGTTCACAATGTGAAACAAATGATAGACGGTAACGACGGCCGACTGAATGTGAAATTAATTTTTAAAGTAAGCGACATTGTCGTGTACGATGGTATCCGACATCGACGTAAGCTTCATTTTTTTGATACGTTAGAAAAAATTGGTGGACCTTTAAGCTTCGCCTTAAAAGTTGAACGCCACAAGTGCACCCTTCAACTGCTAAGTGCATACCTAATATTATGTTTTGTTACAGACACACACACACAAACGCGCACGCGCGCGACGTACCTTTAGTAAAGAAGTGACTGTACAGTGTGGCCCCTTCAGTCTGCCGTAAAGAGTCTCACAATGCCTCACAGATGGCAGCACATTATCTAGTGTTTGCTGTTTGCTTGATCAACACAACGCCTCCTCTACGCCTCTAGAAATGCGTATGTTTTCCGCTAGAGGAGCATAGTTGTCCATTTTTAGAGCTATTTGAAAGTTCCTGTGTGTTTTTAGAGGCGATAGCTGCACTATCCCGGCCTTTTTCGACGTAGTTTGATGTTCTCCCAAATGCACCTACAAATCACCGAATGGGCTCGTTTTCGTCGTGACACCTGCCGAACAAAATGCGTAAAGGATACTTCTTTACATATTCCTACTACATGGCGTAAATGTATTGTTGTTTTTTTTCGAAGCTGCTGCAAGTAACATCGTGGGTTTGTGGTAGGACATCTGCTTGCCATGCAAACGGCCCGGTTTCAATCTTCAGTGGGACTGAAAATTTTATCCTTTCTTTTATTTTCTTCTATCTCGATTTTTGCTCATGGATTATTTTTCGCTCACAACAAATGGTGCAGACGCCGATGGCGGAATTTCTGTGATACGAGCTCTGTAACGCTATCGCACTATACCTATGTGGTCTTCATGCACAATGAAATAAAGCCACGCATCAATCGATGTTCCATGTCGTCGACATGGAACAATGTTCAATGTTGTTTGATGCTTGATGGTGGCAGTAACATATGCCTTACGGTCGTGAACGAACATTCGGCGTGTTCAAAGAAAGAAAGAAAGAAAGAAAGAAGAAGGAAGGAAGAAAAAGAAAAAAGTTCAACGAAAGAAAGAAAGAAAGAAAAAAAGAAAGAAAGAAAAAAAGAAAGAAAGAAAGAAAAGAAAAAGAAAAAAGAATACATGGTCATAGCATTAAAAAGCCTGATACGGTTAAAAGCACGTTCTCCGTCCGCCTGGAGCACTAATCACCGACTAAGCCGCAAGGTAGCTAGCTTAGCTTTAACCGCTGCGAAGAAAGTTCAATTGATCACTCAGTTTTTAGAGGTGAAGTTACTTAAGGCATGGGTTGGTCGTCACCTGTATGTATGCATGCATGTATGTAGCAACCACCTCAAAGCATATCCACTGAGTGAATGATGATTGGGGCGAATCTTTCGAGGGTTTTATCGACAAACCATGAATCATCCGCTGGTCGCGTCCGTCCATCGTCTGTCTCTCTGTACGCTTGACGCACAAACAAGCTCATGGATGGACGCACGGATGGACAGACGCGCGAACGGACGGATGGACGGATGAACGTATGGACGAACGCAATAACGGACAGATGCATGGATGAACGTGCGGACGAACGCAAGGGCGCACGGATGGACGTATGGACGAACGGAAGCTAGAACAAACAAACGGACGGAAGCGCAGATGGACTGGCGGATGCGTCGCCCCACTTATCATCATTCAATATGTATGTATGATGTGTTTTTTTTTTACTTTTTGTCGTTTGATTTTTCAGTTCTCGACTATCCACAACACAGGTGTATAAGACCTGCTCCGCGAAGGAGACACCACGAGATAGGGGCCGAATTTCAGTCACGACGCAGTTTCGGGCACGTGGCGAGCTCTTGCAATCAGCGCACATGTAAACGTGCGTTCCAGGCACTATACGGAGCGTAAGACGCACACATGTGGCACGCGTAAAAGAAAACCACACAATCAACGAAGGTGACGATGGCCAATCATGTACTAGGTGACCGTTAGATTTAGTGGCTCGAATAAATACCACTCTATTAAAGCTAAAAAATAGGGCAAAGCAGCAAAACGATGTCAAAGTTTTATGAAATTGCAGAGACGTTCGTTCCGGCACGATGACGCTGCCTTCCCGAAGCGTGAATTGCAGGTAGCGAACCAATGACAATGTGCTAAGTTCAGTCGAAAGCCACCAAGAACGAAACGCTAACCGCGGTATGACGTATGCGAAGCATTTTGGTGAAACCATGTTAGTTTTTTCGGTGATTGCTGACGCAGTGCTGGTGTAATGAATGCGGCTCAGTTTGATTGAAACAGTTGGACTAGTCTCCTCAGCATTGATTATAAACTGCCTTTTTCAGTTAATGTTGAAGTAATGAAAGGCCCTATTTTTATTTAGAACTGTTTTGGAACGTACAGATACTTTGGCGTGCTTTACTCTCCCATGAAGTTAAGCCTAGTTTCGGTTTTTGCATTTTACTCTTGTAAAAACACGTCACAGATATTTTTGAGCCATTTGAAATGGGTTGTAGACAATCAATGACCAAATTTTTGCGCGATTTGCGTTGTCTGACACCTTCTTGTTATTTTAATCAACTTCGATGCTATTTTAGACGCGTTGATTGTTTTAACTAATAACTGTTAACTGTTTTAGACACGTTAGACACGTTTTAGGGCTAGGCGTTCACCCGTCATGACGTCTGTACAGATTATATTTACGAAAGAGTTTCAAGCACATCGTTGCTTTATGGTAGAGTGCTCGACTGTCACGGGGGCCCAGGGTGAAGCCCAATATAATCCTATGGACTCTTTTTGTCATTTCAGTTTTTCTCATTTCGCGCGATAGTGGTTATGGACAACGGCGGTCGCAAACAGCGATCGGACACAAGTTGGCTCTTGTTGCGATCTCATAACGGCTTTCGCTGTTAATAAAACAATGGTTAAGAAGCGAGCGAAATGCTTTAACTAGTACACGATGTGTAACAGCGTAGTGAAAAAACCCAGCTCGTGCTTTCGATGTTCCCCGTGCACACGCTGTTACATCTGTTACATTTTCCGTGCTCGTGATGCGTCATATAGTGCGTCATATAGTGAGCTCACTCGTGGTCGATTCCGATGCCGTACTCCGTTTTGCTGTGACCACTGGCAGTCATCAGGAAAGTGATGAAGTCCTGCTTGTATGGCGGAGTCAACCTGTTGCCTCCCGACCCGAGCAACGAATTGAATGTGGTGATGGCGCACAGTCCGTCGTCAGGGAAGATGAATGTGCCAGAGGAAAAGCCAGAGCGGAGCGTGCACAGCAACAAGCCCACTAGCCGTTTCTCTGCGGAAGTCAGGCGAGCATCGTCAGCGTGACGTTCGCATAGAGTTATTTCTTAATATAAAACAGAAAAATCAGACGCCTTATACTGTTAGCAGGTGTTAAGTTTTATAAATAAACATGCAAACTTTATTTTGTCGTGAAAAGCAAAAAGCATTTCCAATGTAACAATGCGACTGTCACAAAACCGTTCAACCTACACTCATAATAAGGTCCTGCTTCAATGCTGGTCATTTGCACGAAACTAGATGAAAAACGTGCGGTTTCCAGGTTATATTTAGTACTCTAAGAGGAACCTGATAAAGAATGTAGTTGAAATAAAGAAAGTACAACGAGAATTTACCACAAAACCAGTGGGTCTTACCTTTCGCAAGGGCTAAGTACTGCTTACACCGATTGCTGTAGCAAGTTCCTGGGACGTTAAATGCGCCACGTGCATCACACACTGAGTTGTACACTCTTACAAAAAGGCGTTGAAATTGAACTTAATTAATCAATGCTAATTTTTATGTACCATTCTTGCAGTGATCTGTCCTATCATTTCCAAGCAATTTGTTTCCTTTGGTACTAATGTATTTCTTCATAGCTTTGTGTTTTCTTTTGTTTTGTTTTCTGTTTTTGCACATGTAGCGATAGTAGAGAGAACATAGAATGGGAAACTGAGCCTTGACATCCACCCCACGCCCTAGAATTTTTTTTTACTAGGTGTGTCGTTCTCCTACTCCTGTACTTACCCCTTAACTCACCGCGGGATTTCGTCGTTAAAGTCGGCGCTGTGGTTGTGGTAGTGCTCGTAGTAGCAGTAGTCATGATGTCCGTAGTGGTAGTCGACGTCGTGGTAGGAGTGGTCGCTTTCGTGGTGCTGGTGTCAGTCACTGTAGTTGCCGGAATCGTCAGAGTCGTAGGAATAGGCGGAATCGTCGCAATCGTCGAGGTCACGGCACTTTGCATTGTCGAAAATACCGCACCTGTTAATGCTGCAAATAGTAAAGAGAACTGAACTTACATAGCTCGAAAAACAGTGCTACCTTTAAACAGAACATTTCTAAAATCGCGATGATGTGCAAAGAGTGCGTAAATATTAAACTTAATAGGTATTTATTTATGTTGGATCTCGTAATATCTATTGAAGCATCTAAGTATAGATAGGTGTATCATGTCCTATCAGATGATAAGAGAGGGAGATAGATTTTGTCACAGAAAAAACTAAGCGGTTGGCATGAATAAGTTTTCTGAACTACTTTATACTCGGAGTTGGGAAAGGGGAAGGGGTGGAAAGTATAGGAGAAACAAGGTGAGCAGGTAGGCGGGAATGAAGCAAATTCTTGAATGTTTTAAATAATACGACACGTCCAACAACGATGAAAATTTTGCTCGATCTTGCTGCATCAATTTCGTGCGGACGGACAAGCCAGTCTATCGACGTGATTTTACGGTGTTCGTGTATGGCTATTGGCGCATCATAGAATAACCTTAAGATCAAGTCAAATTCTTACCAGCTGACTTAACTGTAGTGGGACATAGGTGTGTAACGCGAGTTGATAATTATACAACTTAGGTATCAATGTTTTTTTTTAGTCCTGAATAACAGAATGCTTATCTAAACACCCTCGGGCGCCTCGTTGGATCAGTCGCGAAGATGCTCGGTTGCTGAACCAAATGTCACGAGTTCTATCACAGCCGCGGCAGTCGTATTTAGGTAGCAACGAAATAGTTGAGGCCCATGTAATTTGTATGCGATGTAAGTGCACGTTAAAGAACACCAAAAAAAGCGGCCAAAGCTATCGCGCCGTTCCTCATTATCACATTATGGTTTCGGGCCGCAAAACCCCGATCGCATTATTCTCAAAGCGAATTCCAGCTTGATTCATTTGAACACGAACGTGCTTTATTCCGGGGTCCAACCAGACTTCAGTGACGTATTCTCATCACGGAAATGACGTTGAGAAAATACACACAAGTAAAAGACAAAGAGACTTCTGTCAGTGAGGGTCAAACTTTTTACCTCTCGGTCAGCGACAGCATATGCCGGACTCGCTGTTCACTGCACCATTGTCAGAAAGTTTGTAGGCTTTAAAAACTCGCATTTTATATCTCTCAGCGTTCATTCACAGGCCTCTTGGTAAAGTGAAGTAATGCACCATGGTCATCATATCCACGACTATATGCATTTTAACAACTCTTGGCAGCGTTGTAGAAGGTATGGGCGCTTTTAGCCAATCATGAGCGAGCGCACTTCATAAGTGTGATGCTCTGCGCAAGTCAGGTCCACTAATCCGTCAGATAGCACCATCTATGCGAAAGTAGGTTTGCTATACTAATTATCTACTCGTTTTTAATGCAGACGCCACTTGATACTTTTTTATCTGTGTTGCTTATTTGTGGAAGGGACAGCCAGTGTTTCGATAAAACTGGCCCGACCTTTTCTAATTATTGTTATCTTCACCAGTTCCTATCAATTTTTGTCACAATCGAGTTTCCTTTAATTGTTGATGCAATGCGTATAAGAATATTGACCACAGGTGCATCAGCGGGGGGGGGGCTAGGGGGGCGCGAGCCCCCCACTAAGAAAAGTTGGGGAGCTGAGGCCGCCCACCCAACTTTCGACAATGATCACTATTGGCTGCCGGCTGGGGCAACCAAAAAGTAAGGCATAGTTTTCTATCACAACACTAATCACTCAATCATGTTCTTACGGAAAAATAAATTGTTACGAGGCTATGGTAAAACATGGAGAAAGTTTGCCAACATTGCCCCCATGTGATGATTTTCCTAGTAGTCTCTTTTATATACTCGTTAGCTGGGATATATATATATATAGATATATATATATCCCAACTAACGAGTGAGCTGGGTTAGCCCCCAACTTGCGATAGACTAAGTACGCCACTTATATTGACTTCAGTCTTGGAATCAATTAACAAACAAGGACCTCGTCAATCCTTTAGTCCTTTCTTTCCTAAGTGTAACTTTTTTGCACTTAAATCAAGTCAATTCCATTCAACCAATGATTGACTCAACCAATCAAGCTTTATTTTCAATCCTCCACGGTCACTTGCTTGATTCCGTACCATAGCAGAATAACAACGTCTTGAGGCTCAAACGTCTTGTTTGCCGCTGATACGAAGCCCGTCACGTCGCTTCAAACAAGCTCTGCGGTGCTCAGCAGGCAGTGGTAGGGAAGTACACGCACAACAAGATGGCCAGCAGCCTTAGTGATCCAGTCTAAACAGCATTCATCTGCTGTTGCGTAAGCGTTGTCGACAAGATTTATGAGCTTCGCCTTCACCTTGTCGCTGCTCCACGCTACACCTTTTTCAAAAAGTCAGGCCCGTATGTCCTTTTTGAGGCTACTTATGCATGGCACAATTTCATGCATCACAGAATAATCTGGCGCTTTATCTATGCTTATAGCCCAGCCAGTTGATAGTAGTGGAAGAAGCTTCTGGGCTAAGCCACTGGGTTTTCGAGGACCAGCCGGAAAACCAGATTGACGGGTTTCGTGTGTAGAGTGGACAGTGCCATCTATCTACACCCAACTACGCATGCAACCGTTGTTAACCCACGTTTCGTCAGTGAAAAAAAATCTTAGCATATCGATTGGTTTGTGGGGTTTAACAAATCTGAGCATATACGCGGAGTCAATGATGATCAGTTGTGCGAAGCGTCCGTGTGTCTGTCTGTTTGTGTGTATTTTTGTCTGTCTTGCGATGAGCAAAAGCCTCCATGATCCCCCGCTCCGCTTCGTCCAGGCCCCACCAATGAGGCGGTGAGCACAAACCGCCGCAGCACTCCTCGCCCGCCGCTCCTCGACAACGATCTGACACGTACGGCGACGATCAAGGAGACTGAGAGAGGCACTCGTTTTTCGCGCACCGAGCAATGGCCCGCGCAGCAACCGATCGGAGGGTAATGGTGCAGTGCCATCTAGAATATTCTCACTCAACTGCAGTTTGCGTGTACTTCTATGAGACAGTGTCATCTATTATACTGTTCGGGAGAAACTGTCTTCGAACACTGATCGAAATACACTCTATCATATTGCCACCTACTTCTAGTAGTGGGTCGTATGCCAAGGTGAAGGCTCACACCACAGAGAAGAAAGAAGTGCGCGTGGGCCCCCGCTCTGGCAAACAAGCCCAACCGACGCGCTTGGTTAGAGCCCTGTCGCTCAGACGTCAATAAACCTTGTCGACACCCCTGGAGCGACGTGACAATTGGTGGAGGTGCTGGGTAGCCCCTCACGGATGTTTCAAACCCCTCCTGAAAGCGGCACCACAAGCCCAGTGCAAGTCAACACTCCCGTTCATCGGACAAGCCGCAGGATCAGGGGATTCCCACCCGAAGCTGACCCTACAGTTCACACCAGTAAGAGGAGCACGTCCGTTCAAACCACTTTAACGGGTACGGAAAACTCCCCGGTGACTCGGTACACCCTCGAAAGTCCACAGGTTCCGACACCGTTTCATGGCACCGAGCTCGAATACGTCTAGGACTGGTTGGTCGACTTCGAGCGCGTGGCTTCTTTGAACGACTGGAACGACGCGGCCAAACTACGGCATGTGTACTTCTATTTGGAGGATGGAGCACGTACCTGGTACATGAATCACGAGGAACAAATGACATCGTGGCCCAAATTCCGCCGCCGGCTGTTGTATACTTACAGAAGTGCTGATCGCCACGAACGAGCGGAGCGAGTGATCCAGGCCCGCATCCAGATGCCCAATGAAACTGTCATGACCTATGTGGAAGATATGACGCGCCTGTTCCGACGGGCTGATCCGAGAATGACAGAAGAAAAGAAGTTGCGTCACCTGATGCGGGAAGTTAAGAAGCAGCTTTTCGCTGGCCTTGTACGGAGCCCTCCGAACACGGTCGCCGAGTTTTTGTCCGAAGCCGTCACGATGGAAAAGATGCTTCAGCATCGATCCACCCTGTACGAGTGGCAAGTGAACACGTCCACTGCTCAAGCTCTCACGACTTTTGGGAGCAACACCGAGTGTCTGCGCGACCTTATCCGCTCTATAGTACGCGAGGAGCTGCAAAAGGCTGCCACACCACCACTACCTACGGTGAGTTCCATTGCAAGCATCGTCAAGGACGAGCTGCATCATCCCCTTCGTGACCCTGTGAGTCTGGATAACGCCACACCCGGCCCGGCTGACTACCACCATGCGACCTATGCGGAAGCCTTGAATCGCCCAGCTTCCTCTTCCCCGCTGTTTGTTCAGGCACCTCCTACAGTTTCACTTCAGTCGGCGCAGCCTCTACGGTACTACGAAAACACACGCACGCCCCCACCCCTCGTTTACGCCAGCCCTGTGCATCTTACGGAACAACCAGCACACTACCTTGACGACAGACTTGCTTCGCCTCGGAAATTTGATATTTGGCGCACTCCTGATCGCCGACCTTTGTGCTTCCACTGTGGTGAAGCGGACCATTTGTACCGCCAGTGTCCATACCGGCGCCTCGGGCTGCGCGGCTTTTCAGTATATTCAGCGCCTCCTCGGTATGGCCAGTGACCCCGGGACATTGAGGACTACCTGGCTCAATAGCGCATGCCACCGCCTTCTGGACGGCCGCCGCGCTCACCGTCGCCGAGGCGTTTTTCATCTTCGCCACAGCGCCATGCTGGCGCATGGTCCCCCAGTCCCCACCGGGAAAACTAACGCAAGTGACCCTTCGAGGCGAGGTCACTGGCAGTCGACGTGCTGAAGACCTCCGATCGACGCTAACAGTAAAGGGTGTAGATTCGACTGAGCGATATGTGCGGCTTTCTCTGGATATACCGGTACTGATAGACGGCTATGCAGTAGGTGCTTTAGTTGATACCGGGGCTGACTATTCGATACTAAGCGGGAAAATGACCAGACTACTAAAAAAGGTAATCATGCCCTGGCATGGCTCCGTGATTCGAACGGCTGGTGGCCACACCGTCTCTCCGCTTGGGACCTGCACGAGTAGAGTTCGGGTCTGTGGTTATACTTTTGTAGCAAGTTTCCATGTGCTCCGTGAATGTTCACGCGACGTTATTCTTGGTGTTGACTTCCTGCAGGAGTATGGAGCTGTCATTGACCTTCAAGAGAATCGCATCACCTTCTCAGCCGACCGAGCAATCGACAAGTAGGACGACCCACAACGTGCTAACGGTCTTCGTGTTTCTGCTGAAAACATAACGCTTCCTTCAAGAGCCAGTGGTATTGTCGACGTCACATGCTGTGGATTGCGAAATGGTGAAGCGATTGCAGAAAGTAATTTTGAACACCTGCTGACTCAAGGTGTTTATGTGGCTAGGAATATCATACAGCTACGTGATGGCTGATCTCAACTGCTCGTTACAAGTTTCAGCAAAGAACACCGACACCTTTTCCGTGGCACTTCATTAGCGCTTGCAGATGAATTAGGAACCGTTCTCATCTGCTTCTCGTCGGACGCAGTGGAGGCCGCTGATACGTCTCTAAACAATATCAATATTAATTCTAACCTCACACCAGAAAACCAGACAGCACTGCGAAAACTCTTGCTTGAATTCAAGTCATGCTACGCTGCCTCCTCTAAGGTGCGCCAGACTTCGATCACTAGGCACAGAATCATCACTTACGACGACGCCCGCCCAGTCCACCAACAGCCTTACCTTGTGTCAGCGAAGGAAATGAGAAGCCAATCGTACGCAAGTTCGAGAAATGCTTGACGACGGCGTCATCGAGCCTTTCAACACTGCGTGGTCCTCTCCGGTTGTCCTAGTCAAGAAGAAAGACGGAACGCTACGTTTTTGCGTCGATTACCGGAAGCTGAACAGCGTGACTAAAAAGGACGTGTACCCGCTGCCACGCATCGACGACTCGTTAGACAGATTACGCCGCGCCCACTATTTTTCCTCTTTGGATTCAAAAAGCGGGTACTGGCAGATTGAGGTTGACGAGCGACACCGCGAGAAAACGGCCTTTGTTACCCCTGATGGCCTGTATGAATTTCCAGTCCTTCCTTTTGGTTTGTGCTCAGCGCCCGCAACCTTCCAGTGAATGATGGACACTGCTTACTGGTCTGAAGTGGCAAACTTGTCTCGTATACCTTGATGATGTCGTTTTTTCTGAAACCTTCAAGCAACATCTTCACCGTCTAAGGAGTGTGCTATAGTCTATTCAATCAGCAGATCTTACACTCAAACTGCAGAAGTGTCACTTTGGTTACGGAGAGCTCAAGTTCCTTGGCCATGTAGTCAACGCGAAAGGAGTCCAACCCGGCCCCGACAAACCTGCCGCTGTAGCCGCGTTTCCGCATCCTACAGACAAAAAGACTGTTCGGCGCTTTCTGGGCTTGTGCGCCTACTATCGACGATTTATTAGAGAGTTTTCGCAGATAGCGTAACCCTTGCCTCGCCTTACATGCGACGACACACCGTTTGTATGGGCTACCGAACAACAGGCTGCTTTTTCCGAGCTACGACAGTGGATGCAGTCAGCCCCTGTTCACGCGCATTTTGACGGTGATGCTGACACAGAGGTGCAAACTGACGCCAGTAACATCGGCCTCGGCGCAGTGCTCGTCCAGCATCAACACGGCAAAGAACGAGTCATAGCCTATGCCAGCCGCTCACTGTCCCGTACCGAGGTGAATTATACGACCACAGAGAAAGAGTGTCTCGCAGTAGTGTGGGCGATCACCAAGTTTCGCCCGTACCTCTATGGTCGTCCATTTAAAGTGGTGACGGACCACCATTCCCTCTGCTGGTTGGTAAACATTCGTGATCCCTCTGGACGACTGGCCCGATGGAGCTTGCGTCTACAGGAATTTCATGTTACCATCGTATATAAGTCTGGACGGAAGCATGAAGACGCTGATACGCTGTCGCGTGCACCCATACATTTAGTCAATCAGGAAGAAGAGGACGATGACGGTTTCCTGGGCGCCCTTAGCTCATCTGACTTGAGCAGACGTCAGCGAGAGGATGAAGAGATTCGACCGCTCATCGACTATCTGGAGGGTCATAGCGCCGTTATCCCTCGCCATCTATCTCGCGTCGTGACGTCTTTCTGCCTCCGAGATAATGTACTGTACAAAAAAAACGCCCGATCTACGAGCTGCGCTTACCTCCTCGTCGTTCCGAAGGACATGCGGGACGAAGTCTTCTCCACGTGTCATGACGAGCCCACATCTGGTCATCTAGGTTACTCGCGAACGCTCCCCAGAGTAAGTGAGGCGTACTACTGGCCCATACTTTCGGCAAGCGTGAAGCAGTACGTTAAAAGCTGTCGTGAATGCCAGCGTCAAAAGTCACCACCAAGCAAGCCGGCTGAATTACTTCAGCCAATTGATCCACCCACAAGCCATTTGACCAAGTCGGCATGGACATTCTCGGCCCATTTCCTTTATCGTCTGACGGCAACAAATTGGTCATTGTTGCAACTGACTATTCGACCCGCTATGCTCAGACACAGGCAATACCACGAGCCACGGCTTCTGTGGTAGCACAGTTCTTCATGTGCCACATTGTTCTGCGCAACGGTGCTCCATCTACAGTGATTACCGACAGAGGAACAGCGTTCACTGCACAGCTTATTGGTGAAGTTTTTCGACTAAGTGACACTGGCATCGAACGACGACTGCTTTCCATCCGCCTAGCAACGGCTTAACCGAGCGATTAAATAAGACAGTCACAAACATGATCTCCATGTACATCGACGTCCAACACAAAACATGGGATCGCATTTCGCATTATGTGACGTTCGCTTATAACACCACCGTTCAAGGAACAACCAGATTTTCACCGTTTCACCTTCTCTATGGCCGCGAAGTTCAGACGATGCTGGATGCGATGCTTCCTTGTGAAGGCGCCGACCAATTAACAACTGACGCAGAAGAATTTGCAGAGCGTACCGAGGAAACTCACCAGCTCACCCCGCTACACATTGGTCAGCAGCAACAGGTCGATGCACGACGTTACAATATGCGTCACAATGACGTATCTTACAGTCCGGGAGACCAAGTTTGGGTTTGGACCCCTGTTCGACGCCGTGGCCTCTCCGAAAAGTTGCTCAGCAGATACTTCGGTCCGTATAAAATATTACGCCGCGTGAGCGACGTAAACTACGAAGTGGTTCCGGACGCTACGTCGTCACGATGGGTAGAACGAAAACAACCGACCTCTGACATAGTTCCCGTGGTGCGCATGAAGCCTTATTTTGCGCGTTCCTAAAAGACCACTTTTCCCGTGTTTTTTTATTTGTGTACCGACAATTGCCTGATCATTGGTGCCCTTTTTCATTGTTTAACCTACTTTGTTTTGGGTTTTTTTTCAATAACTTTACAGCATCAGAACGATGCTCTTTCTTTTTTTGTTGAGGAGGAATATTGCCACCTACTTCTTGTAGTGGGTCGTATGCCAAGTTGAAGGCTCACACCACAGAGAAGAAAGAAGTGCGCGTGGGACCCCGCTCTGGCAAACAAGCCCAACCGACGCTCTTGGTTAGAATCCTGTTGCTCAGACGTCAGTAAACCTTGTCGACACCCTCTGGAGCGACGGGACAATATAGCATGGCAGTGCCAAATAAACACATCTGAAACAGATGTCTTTAATGGCCTCAGTAGAGATGGGTGGGAGGCGGCCCTGTCCAGACCAGACTTGTGGGTCCAGGAGGACCAAGTGACCCGCTCAAGGACCGGAGCGCGAGCCGATGGGGTGCCTAACCCATTGCTCCGTAGATGTAATAGAGTCTTTAATTAGGATCATCGCCTTTTCTTCTGCCGGTTACGCCTGACGTGGGTCAAGGTTAGCTTAGGAGGAGTTCACTCTTGAAATTGCCTACTCTGGCGTTGTAGCTCCGCTATTTGGCAGGTGCTAGCGGACTCTTTACATTGTGGGTCATTTCTGTGAAAAGGGCGTTCTGAAAGCGTTTCTTGTACTTAAACAGAAAAATTTTCAGAATCCTGGGCAACGTCGTCGTGGACACGGTCAGTAGCGTGTCCTTTCCTTGGAAACACTGCACTGCATTGTGATAGCTTGAATTTCGCGTTTCTCAAAAAAAATTTCTAACAATATTCCAAATTCTTAACAAGTCAATCCTAACAACATTTTCAACTTGTGTGGGTGGGGCTTGAAAGTTTGAACTGGATTGCAAAACTATTTCAGGGACCATATGCTGTGTTCCTACCATCCTGATTGGACGAAGGAGCTCTACCTTTCGCTGCCCTGCCAAGAGCTTATGAAATGAAGTATACTCGTTTCAACGAATCGTTTGTATGCGTCTATCCTATTTTGCCCGTTGCTAATAGGAGAGATGCATTCTTGTGAGCGCCTTAACACTCCGCCAAATGGCGACCTTACCAGAAGCGTCGGCTTGGTTCTACACCAAAAATACTACTGCCACCCACCTGCTCTATGCGGCTGTAACTCCCTAGTTCCACCTATGCTCGGTCGCAAAAAATCATGACTGGCCAATAGGGACTACGCAACGCGCGTTGAGTTTTCCTGTAACTGTACAGTGACATTCAATGACTTTTAATGTGGCGCGAGTTGGAGACCTTAGCCGAAGCTTAGCCTACAATCAGTCACGTTCTTCTGGCTGTCACACCAGTTTCTTTGGTTCCACTCTCACCGCTAAATATAACTGCCGTAAGTATCCACACGGGCATGTTTAATCCTAAATATATCGTCTTTAATCACGCAGCGTCAACGTGAATACACTTACGGCGAACGGCGATTTAGCTGCCGAACCCTATCAGACTTGTAAAAGCTTCCATATCAAGGTACAGTAAACATTAAACTACTTTTGCAAGAAGACGTTTTAATTTCGTGTTATACCGATCCTTATACGACGGAGAGATCAACCTTCTTTTTCTTGCTATAACTCTCTCATTACGTTTCGATTGGTAAAACACTTTGAGGGGGAGCTTTTATTAAATGAATATGGTGATTCCTATAAGAACATCGGTTTCGGAATGCACAGTATCTGCGTCGCCAACACCAGCTGAATTTACAAGAGCCGAAGAGAGACATTGATAAAGACCTGATAAGTAAAGCAGGTGAAAAGTGTGTCAGCTGTCCATATTTGGTGTTGGAAAAATATCAGCTGGTCTTTCTTTCTACGCAATTTGATGCACGATGATTTGTTATCAAACTTCATGTTCGAAAACTGGCCCACCCAGTTTCTTGTGGGGTGATGTTTTCATACGTGTGAGCTTGATGCGCCAATATACTGTGATATTCGTTTATAATCACCACGTACAGGTTAAGCTCCAGTTCTGTCGCTTGCGTGTCATTTTCGTAGTTCGTGCTCTTCTAGGCACCTCGAAAGATGGACCAACTCGCCCTAACCAAGGTATTGTAAGCGACACCTTCTTTCAAAGAATTCTGCGTGCGGAAACTGCATTTTCTTGTCTACATGTGTATTTTGATTCTCTATAATTATCAAGATCTACACAAATATCAACACATATCAAATTGTTAATTTACACATTTCTTAATCCCAACAGCAGGCACCAATGTAGCGTTTGTAGCCCACAGTGCAGACCTTCTGTCTTCTTCGCACCTAAATTGCTGCATTTCATAAAAACTCGAGCAATACTCACACCAATTTTAAAGTTTACGTGAGCTCGCAATGATGATTTTATGCTCAGCGATATTATTTATTGGCTTCATTCTTTTTAATGACCAACTTTAGAAGAAATTGTCCTTGCTTGAAAACTATCATCCTGCTTATAGGTACTGCAACATTCTAGGCTCTCATTCAAGGAGAATCACCATTTTCTTGGTACACAATTGCGTTCTACACAAATGCTTCGAATTCGCTTCTGAAAATGTCGTGGTTTTGAGATGTAAAAACTTTAATATTGCTGTGTAGCTGAAATATCAGTGGTCAGAGGACGACAGCGAGGAAGTGGTCTTTGGGTTGTGCGTGCTGTCCTCCATCTTAGTCGATGCTATACGCATCAGTTTTACTATAGATTCTAAATAGACACGCTCGTGTCATTTTTACGTAACATCTTTGTGGTGGTGGTGCTGGGTGCTTCCCGGTCTTCATCACGAAGCTCCGCAACAGCCGCATCATCATAGGTACAACCATGTCACAGGTTGAACAAACATCGTCTTCACCACCTGCCCCTTCCGTGACTACTACGTACGTCGTTCTACCTCCTGCTCGTGAGTCTGGTGTATTTTCTGGTCAGGATGGCGTTGACGTCGACAAATGGATCAAGCGGTACGAACGGGTTAGCGCAAGCTATAAGTGAGACCCGGCTCTTATGCTTGCCAATGTGCTTTTTTACCATGATGGCCCACCACGGGTGTGGCTCGAGACGCACGAAGCAGAGATTACGAGCTGGGACTCCTTTGATAAGAAGATCCGCGACCATTTTGGTGACACCGTTGGGCGCCAGATCGCAGCGTGGAATCAACTGGCGACTCGTGCAAAGACGTCGACAGAGTCGTAGGTCGCGTACATTCATGACATCATCGCTCTATGCCGCCAGATTGACGCGCACATGAGTGAGTCTGAGAAAGTGGCCCATGTGCTGAAAGGCATAGCAGACGACGCCTATAATCTTCTAGCATACAACAACGTTGCCACTGTCGATGCCATCATTAAAGAGTGCCGACGGTTCGAAGAAGCCAAGAGCCGCCGTATTACTCAGCGATTCACTCGGCGGCCCAACCCGGCCGCAACCTCATCGTGTGAAGCCGCCCGCCAGCCCCTCACGCAAGACGTCACGCGCATTGTTCGTCGGGAAATCGAAGCCACCTGTCAGGCTCCTTTTCATCCACCTGTTTTTGTAAAGCTCGCCTCTGACCAACAACAGTAGTCAGTGGCGTTAATACAAGCTGTGGTGAGGCAGGAGTTAGCGAATCTCGGCCTTCCATCAGCATGTTCCTTGACTCGCCATGAAGTCCCATCTTACTCCCCAGGACAAGCTCGCCGTTTACCTCCAACAATACCCTTCCGTAACTCTTCGGAATGGTGAACACTCGATGACCGGCCTATTCGTTTCTTTTGCCACCAGCCTGGGCACGTTTCTCGCCATTGCCACCGCCGTTGGTCAAACCAACCACGTCAAACCTTCTCTACCTCTGCGCACATGCACCCGACAACCCCTCGACGTTCAGTCGCCGCCCGCTTCAACTTCTATTCGTAGTAATCTTACGAGCCTTCCACTGACGCCCCTTTGCCCGGTCGCCGTTCCACTGACGCTCCTTCGTCCGGTCGCCGCAGCGCTCGCTCCCTGTCGCCGCTACGCCGCATATCCCGCTCTCCACTGCCTCGGCGCTTTTTCTCGCCGAGCTTCTCTGGACGATCGCAGCAAGAAAGCTAGAGGTGAGGAAAGCTAGAGGAAAGCTAGAGCTTATAGAGGTGACACTGCAACACCAATAACGGCCGAAAATCCTCTACTGATGCTTTTCACGCACGACAGCCTGCTTGAAGTACAAGTCGACCATGTTCCTGTGACCACCCTCATTGACACGGGTACGCGCACCTGTCTATTAGGAGCGCGTCTCTACGCCACTGCTTGCAAAAGATTAGACGCAGTCTACGACGCAGGCAATACGTGTTGTCGATGGCGGTACTGTGCTAGTAATCAGAATTTGTACTACTCGTGTCAGCATTGCCGGTTGTCACGCCGTGGTCTTTTTTGCCGTGCTAGCCTGTTGCCCTCATGAACTCATACTGGGCCTTGATTTCCTCTCGGCCCACTCGGCTTTAATTGACTGCTCGTCTGGTAACCTCAGCCTTGATCTTCCAATATTTGCCGACTACTATGCAAAGCCCACCAGCCGCTTGAGCCCAACCACTTTCGTTCGACTGCCAACTCGAGCCGTCACGTACGTGTCTTCGTCATCGGCTCCTCCCGTTCCTGCTGGTGATTATATCGTTACGCCGATTACTGATGTTCCGCTGACGCGCAGTGTTACTGTGTGCCATACGCCATTGCGACAATAGCGGATAACTGTGTGTTCCTTCCGCTCCTTAACTTTGGTTTCACCCCTCAAGTGTTGCCCTGCCAGATGTCTCAAGCCCAGCTATCTGCCATAACAGAGGACGATGTCAGTGTTGACGCTGTATCTGCTCCTGATTGAAGCGCAGTCTGACGGTCACCCAGCTCAGACGATGCTATTTTCTGAAACATGATTGTATCAGAGCTTTCGCCTCACCAGACCGACGCTCTCTGCCAGGTTATGAACCCATACAGTGAAATTATCGACACCGACGATCGTCCCTTGGGCCAGACTAAAATTGTCATTCACCGTATCAACACTGGTGACTCTGCGCCCATTCATCGTCGGCCGTACCACGTGTCAGCGTCCGAGCGAGAAGTGATTCAAAAATAAGTGGCCAAAATGCTTACCAAAAACGTAACCGAACCATCTTTGCGCCCTGAGGCATCTTCCGTTGTATTGGTTAAGAAGAAAGACTGCTCGTGGCGTTTCTGGGTTTATTATCGCCCCCTCTACAAAATTACCAAAAGAGATATGTACCCTCTGCACGCTTTGACGATGCACTCGATTGCCTCCATGCCGTCACCTTCTTTTCATCTCTCGACCTCCGATCTGGCTACTGGCAGATCTGCGGTGACTCTGCGCCCATTCATCGTCGGCCGTACCACGTGTCAGCGTCCGAGCGAGAAGTGATTCAAAAAGAAGTGGCCAAAATGCTTACCAAAAACGTAACCGAACCATCATTGAGCCCTGAGGCACCTTCCGTTGTATTGGTAAAGAAGAAAGACTGCTCGTGGCGTTTCTGGGTTTATTATCGCCCCCTCTACAAAATTACCAAAAGAGATATGTACCCTCTGCCACGCATTGACGATGCACTCGATTGCCTCCATGGCGCCACCTTCTTTTCATCTCTCGACCTCCGATCTGGCTACTGGCAGATTGGTGTAGATAACATGGACCGAAAAAAGACCGCTTTCGTTACCCCTGACGGTCTTTACCAATTCAAGGTCATGCCCTTCGGTCTCGGTAACGCTACAGCGACCATTAAGAGAATGATGGACACCCTCCTACAAGGATTTGAATGGTCGACATGTTTGTGTTACCTGGATGACGTGATCATTTTCTCACCTACTTTTGCATTTCACCTTGGACGCCTTTTGACGATTCTATCCATATTTTGACGAGCCGGCCTACAGCTCAATTCCTCCAAGTGCCACTTCATCTTCGTCAGATTACCGTGTTGGGTCACCTTGTTGACGCTGCCGGCGTACGACCAGACCCGTCGAAAGTACGAGCTGTGACAAACTTCTCAGTCCCTCGCTGTCCATGACGTTTGCAGTTTTGTGGACCTCTGCTCCTACTTTCGCCGGTTCGTGAAAAACTTTGCGGCACTCGCACGGCCATTCACCGACCTTCTATAATAAGACGTCCTATTTTGTTGGGGCCCTCTTCAAGCTTACGCCTTCTCTGAGCTAATCACCGCTCTAACATCTCCTATTCTTGCACATTTCGACCCCGCTGCTCATACAGAAGTGCGAACAGACGCGAGTGGTTACGAAATTGGCGCAGTTTTGGCGCAAATTTAGCGGGGCAACGACCGTGTAATCGGTATGCAGGCCGTCTGCTTTCAAAGTCTGAACGCAATTACCCTATAAAAGAACGGAAATATTTCGCCCTTGTCTGGGCGGTTTCGAAATTCCGTCCTTACTTGTATAGCCGCCCTTTCCGTGTCATCACAGATTATCACACGCTGTGTTGGCTTTCTTCTCTAAAAGACCCCGCTGGACGACTTGGCCGTTGGGCGTTACGCCTACAGGAGTATTCCTACTCGGTTGCTTATAAGTCTGGACGCATCCATCTGGACGTCGATTGCTTATCCCGCTACCGTGTCGATCAGCCAGACTAATCAGACATCTAGCCTAGCCTCAGCGTCATGTCAATGTCCCAGTTTCTTCAGATTGGTGATGATCAACGTGTTGACGCTTCCCTGCGACAACTTATTGACCATCTCAAATCTGCTCCAAACGACGCGTCGCTTCGCATGTACGTCCTCCTGAATGGCACGCTGTACCGTTGTAGCCTCCAGCCAGATGGTCGTAAGCTCCTTTTTGTGGTGCCGAAACATTTGCGTTCAACCGTGCTGCACGAGCTTCACGATGAATCAACTGCTGGTCATCTGGGTGTATCCTGGACGTACGACCATGTGCGTCGCTGCTTCTTTTGGCGCGATATCACCCGGTTCGTTCGCCGTTACGTCTCCTGCGATAAATGCCAACGTAGAAAGCGACCAACGGTGCCCCCAGTTGGACTTCTTCAACCGATATCCATCCCAACCGAACCTTTCTTCCGTATTGGTATAGATCTTCTCGGTCCTTTTCCTGAGTCGAAATCGGGCAACAAGTGGGTAGCCGTTGCTATAGACTACGCAACTAGGTATGCCATCACTCGAGCGCTCCCCACCAGCACCACTACTGACGTTGCAGACTTTTTGCTCCACGATGTCATCCTGCATCATGGCGCTCCTCGCCAATTACTCACGCATCGTGGCCGCACACTTTTGTCCCGTATAATCGACGATCTTCACCACTCTTCCTCGACGCAGCACAAGTTGACCACTTCCTACCATCCCCAAACAAATGGCCTTACCGAACACCTATATCGTCCCCTCAGCCCTCACGGACGTGCTCGCGATGTATGTGTCCTTGGACCACCATGACTGGGACCTGGCACTGCCTCAAGTGACTTCGGCGTACAATTCTTCGCGCCACGACACCACTGGCTATTCACCCTTTCATTAGCTCTATGGCCGTGATCCGACGTTAGCGCTCGACACCCTACTTCCAACCACTGCTACGCCGTCAACCGAATATGCACGCGACGCTATTGCTCGTGCCGACCACGCACGTGAGAACACCCGCTCTAGACTTTCGGCATCGCAAGCCACCCAGAAAGCCATCTACGACACCCGGCCTGTTGACTTTCGCTTCTCACCCGGTTCTCTCGTTCTCCTGTAATGCCCAGTTCGTCAAGTTGGCTTAGCAGAGAAGTTGTCTCGCTACATGGGTCCTTACCGTATCATCCACCACGTAACCGACATCACCTATGAGATCATTCCTGCATCTGAGACTACAAGCCTGCTTTCAGCCACACCCAGTGATCTTGTGCACGTCAGCAGGCTAAAACCTTACTACCTGCCTATTGAAGACCGTAATTATTGTGCACCGAGACGGCGCTTTTACCACCGGGGGGGGGGGATGCTGCGTAGCTGACATATCAGCTGTCAGAAGATGACAACGAGTAAGTGATCTGCGGGTTGTGCGTGCTGTACTCTATCTTAGTCGATGCTATACGCATCAGTTTCAATATAGATTCTAAATAGACACGCTCATGCCATTTTTACGTAGCAATATTGTTACTGTTCGCGATAGCTAGGCCTACAATCGTATCCTGTCGGATATTACAGTATCGGCTACAGAAAACGTGTCTCAGCTCATTATTATACTTATACATAAAGTCACCTTCAAATCTCAACTTGTGACGTGCTTCGTTTGCTTTTAGTTGATTGTTCGTCCGAGCTCGATAACATGTCTTCGGAATGCAAGGGATAGCGTTGAAAACATTGTGTTATCTGTCCATGGCCCTTTCTGGATCTGCATTCTCGCTTCCCTTAAGACATCAATGTCGCTGCACACTCAGTATGGAGGCTTGTCCACATTTACGTGTGCTTCTGTTGAACTTTTGTTGATTATTGCCTCCATAAATGCTAGTAGATAATGTGATTCCAATGATTGTAAGTCTACAGAGTCATATAGGTTGGTTATGTCCCATACATATCTCACATATACCTGAAAGATATCTATGAGTTTCATTGTTTCAATTCCGGTTGATAGAACAAGATAACAATAATAGGTAAATAAAGTTATGTGTCACTCTGATTCTATTGAAGATTTATTCATTGAATCTTTAAAGAATACTGAAAGCACTTGAATGAACCTTTATGGGATGAATTCGACGCCATGACTTTTTAAGATCATTCAGCCGAGAGTTCTTGCGGATGAATTCGTTAAGTATTGCTTATAAGGAAGGGGGAAGGAGGCAATCTTTTCCAACACAACAATCTCTCATTTTTGATAGATATGTGGGGCTTAACGTCTGAAAACCACCAAATAGTTATGATAGGTGTCGTAGTGGAGGGCTCCGGAAATCCCTACCATCTGAAGTTTGTGAACCTGCACCCAAATCTGAGCACACGGGCCTACAGCATTTCGCCTCCATCGGAAATGCAGCCACAGCAGCCGCTACTCAATCTCATGGCCTGCGGGTCAGCAGCCAAGTACTTTGGTCACTAGAGCTTGGCGGCAGGGTGATCTTTATTTTTAAGTTAGCTGTTGTTCCATGTGCTTCTATCAGTACCCTATGGAGGGGCAGCTCAAACCACACCCACACTCAATAATACCCACACGTGCAGTTTCTGCATCCTCTTGTTTACTACTTCCAAAAATGTAGTACATTCCAGTCTAGCAGTCATGCGCGGCCTTCACTGCGTCTTTAAAATTACTTGTGAGACTTTTTCCTAGCCAATCACAGCGTGTTGTTCATCCTACGATGTATATCTTTCACGTTGCTCGTTTATTGCTGCTTCGAGTTCTTACTTCATTGTTATTTCTCTGTCGTTACAGCTTGTATCAGCAATTTATTGTTTATCGTGTTGAAGAGTCCATTAAATTATGTGCTATTGTTATTTCCAGAAGATCTCAGATAAAAATTTGTAGATACGAAAACTGATTGGTGTCACCTACTTCAATTTTGCAGACTAACTCTCAGAGAATTCGTAAATGTGTGATGGTGTCGGGTACAGCTCAACTTGACTTCTTTTCAATGCGGCAAGCATTGCCTTCTCTTATATTTTATAAAGCCAGCGATTGTACTAAACACTAAAAAAAAGAATGCAGTATTCTTGATAAGTTCCTTTCAACAGCCCCGAGATAGCGGTGCGTTACTACAAAAATCCACAATCGCCAAACGTACTCTATTTTAATAACCTACCACCAATGAATTAATGTAGATATCGGGTAAAATTTTTGTCATCTTGAAGTTATTGTGGGTTTTCTTGTGTTGCTTGAGTGAAAGCATCAGGACTTAGCGCATTGACAATATTGGCTATGAGGAGTAAGTGCGATGTGCTGACGGGTTCCTTACACTGCGTAAAGTTGTGCAAAATATACTGTCGGTTTTTTTATATTTGCCACTTTATGGCATATACCTATTTCACAGAGTCGTATAACATGCGGCAGTGACATATACGTCACCTGTGGTGCTATCCGTTCTTGGCACATGACTAGGAACACTTCGTGGGTACACGATCCCTGTTTTGTGGACTGCATCATCCTCTGTGAACGCCTCTTCGTAAGTACCTGGAAAGACACAGTGTATTGTAAGAAAATGAAAATTCAGCAGATCCCATGCATGGTAGAAATAACTGTTATGCGAAATGTTCAGCCATAGGGAGCTGCTTATGCCGCTTGTCTGACCTGGTCTTACGGAGTCGATTGACATCTTGCGTAAGTTGAGTACTTTTGTGCATATCGTCGGCACACAAGGCGCAATAACTACACTGACGTTCGGTGGGTAGCTCATTCTCGGCTGTAACATTGGAATGCACGTTGCAGCCTATCGGTATCACTTTTGTCGCAACCAAGCGTAAGCAGCGTTAGTTTAGTTGGCGTATTCTTGTGGAGATGAGCAACGTAATGCTGCATTATGCTTAATCATCCGTCTATAGATTGTAAGTATTTACCTTATACATTAGATGCGCCATCTAAAACAACAGTATTTTTTCCGCTTGTGCATTTCACAGTCCCCACACTGTGTCCTATAAAGTTTTATATGACTTTTTTTCGCTGTCCTTAGCTTCGGGTATGCACCACACGTGACTTAGTGAAATACGTGAAAAGGAAGAGATGTATGGGTGTATGGATGGATGGACGGGCCAATAGATAGATAGATAGATAGATAGATAGATAGATAGATAGATAGATAGATAGATAGATAGATAGATAGATAGATAGATAGATAGATAGATAGATAGATAGATAGATAGATAGATAGATAGATAGATAGATAGATAGATAGATAGATAGATAGATAGATAGATAGATAGATAGATAGATAGACAGACAGACAGACAGACAGACAGACAGACAGACAGACAGACAGACAGACAGACAGACAGACAGACAGACAGACAGACAGACAGACAGACAGACAGACAGATAGATAGATAGATAGATAGATAGATAGATAGATAGATAGATAGATAGATAGATAGATAGATAGATAGATAGATAGATAGATAGATAGATAGATAGATAGATAGATAGATAGATAGACAGATAGACAGACAGACAGACAGACAGACAGACAGACAGACAGACAGACAGACAGACAGACAGACAGACAGACAGATAGATAGATAGATAGATAGATAGACAGATAGATAGATAGATAGATAGATAGATAGATAGATAGATAGATAGATAGATAGATAGATAGATAGATAGATAGATAGATAGATAGATAGATAGATAGATAGATAGATAGATATAGATAGATAGATAGATAGATAGATAGATAGATAGATAGATAGATAGTGTCAATTCACGCAAAACGTGCGCAGGTGACGGCATCGAAGGGGCTCTGGGCAGTTGCATTTTCAGAGAGTGGTCGTAAGGCATGAGCCCTTTCCGTACGACGCTGACGATGTTGGTCGCCTCAGCTAGTGGGACACTTACATCACGGTTTCGCGGCCACGCGCACTCCTGCAATGTGTTCTCCTTTGACGCTGCCTCTGAATAACGTATGTCGGCATATTTAGCCCTGGCGAAAAATTTACCGTTTACTTGTCACAAAAAGTGTTAATTCCTTATTAAATGAACGTGGTAAAATGCAGGCCATTGAAAATGAATATGCAGTTAGTGAGTGAATAGTATCAACTCGAATGGTCAGACCATACCAACCTCAGGACTGCCTTTAGCGAACTACATAGCTATACATACTTTTTATATGTGCTCGTGCATTGTGATATATATTTGATTTTGTTACAAAAGCATGCATATAGGATGTTTCAATAAAGTGAAATTTTAAAAAATGAAGGCATGACATTGTCACCTTGTACTAATTAATGGCCGTCAAGTAGTTATGATGAGTGCACATCACATTAACGTACCTAAGCTGTAAGAGAACCACAAATAAAACAGACACACTCAACCACAAATGGAATATGAAGACGTTTGCGTACCGCATATCTTTTCGAACAGCAACTTGAAGGCACCTTATCGTCCCTTAGATAGCAGACAGTGTAGTGGTTAGCAGCCGTAAACTTCAAAAGATAATTCAAGTTTGATACCGATTATATTCTGCTCTTTTATTTGCATGTGTGCTTGTCATAGCATAGCCCGGAACTGTTGTTCCAAAGTGACAAATGAAATAAAGTATCTCACTTTTGTTGGTTAAGAGTGTCACAATAATGGCGTTATATACTGCGTCATCTAAGGAGTATCTGGCAACATAGGTGGCTTAGTAGAAAGCTAGGTAAACGTACCTCTAAAGTTTCCCGAATTAGCAACGGCAATGTTTACTTTTGTTTAGGAGCTGCTGTATAATAAAATCGCGCCATAAAGATAGTAAAATGCGTTTGAAACTAGTAAATACATGTATTTGCCTTCAAATTTCTTCGTTTCAAGAGTGCAAACTTTTGCTGGCCTAGCACGTAGTTCACCCCACAGCACGGGGTAAGCAAAAAGGTGCTTTTTCTACCCGCGGATGAAATGCCACAACCTCTCTGGCATGTTTCGGTCGGCTCAGCAGAAGAGCCTTCAGTCGCTTACATGGCCATGAACTCATCATTCCAATGTTCCTCGACTGAAAAGCAACCTTCTCTTTCCCTCTGCGGACCGTGTTTGAGGAGGAAGGCAGTCGCTTCCTTTGAAAATCATACCACAGTGACGCACAGACTTTTGCAGAATTAACTAGACGCACTGAAGAGCATTGACTTAGTCCCAATTATTCTAGACTGGCGACGCGTTTGAGGCTATCGAAATATCTCTCAGCATCATTGAAAGTGTTCTTGTGGAAGGTTTCTGGTGTCAGGTGCAAATCTACGTCATTACGACATGGGGATGGCGTCGCTTTGACGGACATTTTTCTGACGTCTGAATAGAAGAGCTCAGCTGATCTTGACAAAATGCAGAGAAAAACAAAACTGCTGCTGTTCACCATGTAAGCCACGAGTCATGCGTAAGTCGATTGTCGTGAATTCCGGTATCTCCAATCTTCAAACATAAGGGCTACTCTTTTTGCCCTGTCTGGGGCTCTATACCCAGCCCCTTGATCAGAATGAAACCAACAAATACAGCACCTGTTATTGTAACAATAATTTCTTCAAGTACTGAGGGCAAATCTCTGCGTGGTAACTTAAGAAACAGAATCCTAAGAAAAAAAATCCCCTTGTTAGCTTCTGCTATCTTTGTCAATTTCCTCTCCGCACCTGTCACCACGTGCACAGGCATGAGCCGGGTTCCCGTTAAAGGGGGGGGGGGGGGGCGAAAGTTTATCGCAGCATCTCACCTCATATTGAGTCAATGTACAATTTTACGCCCCCCCACTTACTGACTAGGAGGCTGCCCCAACCCTTAGTCTATGTATGGAGCAGATTTAGCACCTCCCTCTTAGGGGACTAAAAGTGGTGGGCACCCCCTCGGCTCCCCTCGTGCGCTAGCCGGCGAGCATGCGTCGTTTATTCCATGACCTGCCGCCACTCAGTTTAAACGAATAGCGTAGTGGCACGCGCAGGCCGGCATTGCATGGCGCGATTGCCTGTCACTTGTGTGGCGTCTCTTACGAACGGGTCTTGAAAGCATGTTGAACAACTTGTGAAAATATGTACCTGCGTGTGTGTCGATGTATGCTGTCTTTATTGGCTGCATTGCTAGAGCACTCATTTAGGAAAAAAAGTTTAAATGAACCGGCAACTCTTACTCTATTAACCGACAGGAAAGCAATACCTCGAAGACAGCCCCACTGAGTTGCGCAAGATGTGTGACTGAAGATTAACTAACTTTTATGCAGCAATGTCAATATTGTACACAAAACAAAGACCTTTCTTTTTTTGGTCCGGTTCAACTGGGAATGGAGTCCGCTTTTCCTCGAGATCCTTCCCGCTCAAAATCTCACTTGGCTCCACCCTGTTTATTTTTCTTTTCTAATTGGCACTGCCTGCTATATGTTTATGGTGCGGGCCGAGTTTTTTTTTTTGCCTCACAATAAAGAATGAGTGCATTGCTATATTTTAATAAGCATGTATAATCCTTCGTACGTGTCTGTTCACGGCCTATTCATTTATAATATTTGATAATTTGTTCGTGCTGTAAATCCTTTTTTGAGGGTTGTCGCAGGAAGGGTACAATGAATAACTCCATGCACAAATATATAACAGTGGCCAACTAACCAGCAAACTTACCAGTTGCCACAATGTCTGTCTAAATATACGTGGAAATTGTAGGCATCATTTATTTGCACAGCTTCTTCTGGCAAACTGTTCCACAAGTTAACGGCATCCGAAAAAAAAGAGAAACAAAACTGATCTGTACGGGTTCGTATTGGTTGCATTGTGAGCTGTTCGCAGAGGCCGTTTTGCAAGCTGCTCTTCCTTATATCTTAAGTAACATTTCCATTTTCATTAAATATACGAAAGGATAGTTTCAATCGCCATTGACAGTATATAAAATTGCTATTGGTAACTGAGTCTTGTCATTTTAGTATACTATATTTCAGAAGGTAACTGTGACGTGGAGACATTGTGCATGTCCGTCTCAGTGGATCAGTGCAGCGACTATAGGGCGTTCGGCTGCTGACCCGAATGTCGTCCATTCGAACCCAGCTGCGGTGGTCGCCTTTCGATCGAGGCAAAATGGTAGACGCCCTTGTAGTGCGCGATGCCAGTGCGCGATAAAGAACACCAAATGATCAACATTTCCTGAGCGCTGTAATACGTCTTCTCTCATATGGATATCTTGGTTTTTGGGACGTAACACTTCATATAGTATCACTAAGATTTTGTGCACGCCGTAGAAGTGTGCATGAATACTCACGAGCAAAACGCAGAATTACCACCACCAACGTCATTGTAATCACGAAGAGAGCGAGCGCTGCCACGAAGAAAGACATGAAGAGAGACTCCCTCCTGTCTCTGCGACGCACAGAAACACAAAATTCATTGAGAATCGTTACAATATATAGCCCCAGCCTAATCATTGCACTATTCTAAAGAACAGGTACAGCCACTGATCTACTGGTTGTAACTGCGAACATTATCCTTTTTTTCAGGAACACAGATAATAAAGTATATTTATCTGTCATTTTCAACTCTACATCTTCGCACAATCCACTAAAGAGAGTGAGGAGAGCTACCATGCTGATTTATTGGTTAAGGTGCTGGACACCTGACCCGAAGGTGACGCGATGGAATACCAAAACAGACGCGAAATGTACCCGGAAATACTATCAGCCCATGTACACAAATTTTGGCACAGGCTAAAGAACGCCAAACTGTCGAAGGTTCCGAAGTCTTCAACTGCTGAGTCTCTCACTAATTTATTGTCGCAATTGATAGCAAAAAAACAGAATGACTACAGAGGACAAGACATGCACGAGCAGCAGCTAGTGTTGCTCAGAGGAAGATGTCGTATGTGCGCCTGCTTTTGTTTTTATGACCTTGACTTTCCACGCTGAGAGAGTGGTGGAATCGCTAGACGACAGATGACAATATGGCGTTTTTTTTTGGGGGGGGGGTGAATGCAGAACTTCAGATATTGTCATTATCACTGTGGTGAAAAGGAGCTGGGTAAACAATGAGAGTGTTATCACCTGATTTTTGCGATTAAGAATTCATAAAATTCACTCACGGCACACAGAATAATTGAAATTTCAGTTTCAAATACACGCCATGGCATTCTTGTCCCCAAATAGCAACGGCCAACCTGGCATGAATAGGTGACGTAAGTATGACACTGCATAAAGCCTCCACAAGTCATCGACAGGTCTGTCACTGATAAGAACATTGCGGCTCCTGGTTAGATGACCTTCAACTTCGAAACAATGTTATTGTGACGCAGGGTTTCATTTCGGCGAAGCCAGCACGTACGACAAATAAAACAATTAAATCTACTCGTGAGTGAAAACACCGCACCTTCAAAGCGATTATCACCGCGAGCTCTTCATAAAACACAAAAGAATTATTTTTGACCTTGATGGTCTGACATAAGGCGTCACATCTTTTAAGTTGGTATGTATAAATGCAGGCCAGAGGTCTTAAAATTAAACTGCTGAAAGCGAGTATTGTACAAAAACCTGACGAGATATCTCTATTCGGAAGACCTTCCGGTGCTTCGACATAGGTATCAGTGCACTTGAAGTGGTAAGAACTACGTCTACTTAGCACAGGTAATAATCGTGAAGCCGAACCACGGGATTCAATTGACTAGAAGAATTAGAGTGTAGTGGAACACATTCGGCAAGCACTCTCAAGTCATGACTGGTAGATTACCACTATCCCTCAAGGGGAAGGTACATAATAGCTGCATATTGCCGGATCACTGTAGCAAAGAAAACATTTCATTTGAGTGGTGAACCGAACTTATTGTCACGTTCCTTCCTCAAGTTTCTTATCACCCCGCTACGCTGTACGTGATTCTCAGCGCGAACCGCGCCTACGGTGTTCGTAAAGCTTCAGGACTGCAGTAGATCATTTTGTTGATATTACACCCATTTTGTCAGCATTTCAGATTATTCTGGAATATACTTCGCCGCTAGCAATAACGCTTCAATGTTGGATGGCGAGTATATAAAGGCCGACCCGCTTCACCGTTTTTCATTTGATCCACGGCCGACGCCTCTGCCCGCCGCTATCAGTGCCTCACTTTCCTTTTGCGCGGCTGCAAGTTTGACCCGAATGAACAGTTTCTTCTTCGACCTGGAATCTGCTCCCTTCGTCATGTCACGACCCCATGACAATATATCGCTTTTCAATCTCGCCGCTCGAAATTTTCCAGTATTTGCACGCCCCTATTTTGAGTATGTTTCGCATCTGTCGCACATTCTCCATAATTACGTGCAGCTAGCTGCGTGCCAGGCGCGCAAAAAAAAAGCCAAGCGCACCGGCAGTGACTGAAAAACATATCTACTTTCTATAAATGTTTAAACGCAGTTTTCATATGCATTAGTATTTATTCTCGCTGTTCTTCCGCACGCAATGGTATAAGTTGATTTGTTTTCTTTGTACTGGGTTTTGATTATGTGCTGCCGTGACTGCTATAGTTGTCTCTTTCTTCTATGACACTTCCCTTTCGCTGCCTGTCACTGCTCTACTGGCTGTCCAAACAGATAGGAGTATTACATTAATAATAAATGCCTAAATAACTAGCTTCGTTCATAATCAATGGCGAATTGTACTATTAGTAAAAAGAACACAATTAAAGAAAGATAGCATATAATAAGTTACTGCACCTCTCAAACAACAAACTTGGAGCTTAATAATTTAGCCTCTATGCTAAGGAGCAAGGAGCCTGAGCCATGGACACATTGTGAGTAAAATACTTACTCGTAGTACACCCAGCCTGAATGAAGAGAGGAAAACGAGAAAGTACGCTTCAATGGAACACCATACAGACTCGTTAGCCGATCTAGTAAGAGTACAGCAATGTAAGAGATGTTCAGAGACATCGTTTCGAATTACTAGGAAGAAGCGAAGCGTGGCTCTCATCAGGATGGACAATAAATATTGCGTCAGGAATAACGATTCCTACTACACGGGTCTTTTTAAATGCGAAGCCTTTCTTAGCGAGCTTCGGAGACTTCGAGCGTATCTATCTATCTATCTATCTATCTATCTATCTATCTATCTATCTATCTAGGCGCCTACGACTTTTAGCCCTCCTGGCCGTTTAGATAATGGCATCAATACCAAACTTGGTATGACATAACATGGCTGTATGGAGAACATGTTTGACCAGTCATACCATGAAAATTATGACGTGTTTGTCATGAATGTCATGATTTACATTTCATTGTCCTGCAGCTCTTGCGGTGGTATCGTTCACAAGGCATGTTGCAAAACTGGTACGGTATGACATGATTGCATGACAAACACTAAACACTAACGACAGACCCTAACATGAAAATCATAATATCCGTGTCCTGTAACACCATGACTACATGCCAAGCTCATGATGCGCTCATGGGAGTTTCGCTAGCGTCATATGTACCGAATTTGGTATTATGGTACGTGAATGAATGACGAAAGTATGGGACTGTTGCAAGCATGATAATCATAAGATGTGTGCCATGTAACAACATGACTACATGCTACGCTCATAAAGCGCTCGCGGCCGTTTCGCTATCTTCACATGTACCAAATTCAGCATAACGCGATGCGATCGGACGACATAGGTAAATGACACATCCAAACGTGATAATTAGAAAATGCGTGTCATGTAACAGCATGACTACACGCCACACACATGATGCGCTCGCGGCCGTTTCGCTAGCTTCACATTGGCCAAATATCGCATTACGTGACGTCAATGAGTGACAAAGGTATGTGACTGGTGCAAACAAGATAATCATGAGATGCCTGCAATGTGAGAACATGAGTACGTGCCACAGTCAAGGCGCCACTACATTTCGGCGTGACGCGGTGAGCATGCTCGCCGGCGTTCATTTCGCCAAGCGAGGCGCCGGTCCAGCCATATACTCGCAGGCGCGCGCCGCGCTGCGTTGCGTTGCCTTGACGCATGCGTGTTTCAGCGCGTCAGACATCCCTCCGTCACGAAAATAGGGAGACGCAGTGGTGTTTGGGTAACGCATCGGCACGAAATGCAGCATGTCGCAATTCGCACTGGTTGCCATCGGTAGCGCCGATGGACGCTGGTCGCACCCGTCGCCTCTGGCGTGCCCAGCGTGCACGCGCGTCAACGCTACATAGGAGTCTATTGGGCCCTTCATGATGCGCTCGCGGCCGTTTTGCGAGCTCCACATGTACCAAATTACGTGTTACGTGACGTCCATGTATGACGAAATAGATGGCTGGTGCAAACATGATAATCCTGACACGTGTGTCATGTAAGAACCTGACAACATACACGGTCATAGCGTGCTCGCGGCTGTTTTGCTAGCTCCACATACGCTAAATCTGGTATCACGTGACGTGAATAGATGACGAAGGTAAACGACACATCCAAACATGATAATCTTGACATGGAAGTCATGCACGGCATCATTTACCTCCACCTCGTAACGTTTGGCTGATTTTAAAGTTACATATCAACCTTTCTCATTCGTGCTTCACATGTAATCGATTCCCACTGTACGTGGGATCTGCCTTTTTTTTTATGGCGCTCATGCTGTTCGCCTTTAGTTTTAAAATCAAACAGCATACGCAGTGCCCTTCAGTATTTCTCGGGTTTGTGCGTCCATACTTGTGCACAGTATTGATTTAAACCAAATACTGCGCATATCTGAGGCAGAACATTGACACCCCATTATACTCTGGCGTGTTTCTTTATACTACGAAAGTCATACGTAAGTAATTCTTAGGAACGTCGCGTTTTCATGCCAAGCTGGCAATGAAACGCTATGCACGAAAAGGCGGGTGTTTCCTGCGCTTTGGCACCTACCCGATGCTGCATAGAGCCACTTTAACGCAGCGCCTCCGGAATGCCACTCACCGACTTTCTCTCGCAGATGCTACACTAGGGTAGGTAATTCTGCCTTCGACTTTCATATCACAAAAGCGAAAGTAAGGTCATAGTTTCACAGCGCAGACACCACTCAGCGCCTGGCCCGGATAAAATTACAAACAAAATCTTATTGATCCTTGACGAAAAATCACTTGAAACACTCACATCTTTTCTGCAAATGGTTTGGGATTCGGGAGAAATACCAACACTACGTAAAAGCGCCA
The DNA here is from genome assembly GCA_013436015.1 of Rhipicephalus annulatus. Lineage (NCBI taxonomy): Eukaryota > Metazoa > Arthropoda > Arachnida > Ixodida > Ixodidae > Rhipicephalus > Rhipicephalus annulatus. Next base: position 36,071 of record WOVY01003885.1, on the reverse strand, counting down.
TGTCATTCTAATACCTGAGCCAGGAAAACCACCCACTATCGAGAGCCTTCGGCTGATGTCTCTCACATATTGTGTCGGCAAGGTACTCGAGCACGTTATTCACACTTAACTACAAAAATATATGGAACAACATGCCCTCTACCCACATAAAATGTTCGGATTCCGCACTAAACTTTTGACATAAAACGTAATGCTGCAACTGAAGGAAGAGTCCCATTATCGACGGTGAAGAAGGCAAGACGGCTCTTGGTACGGGACACGTGCTATTCTGGGGCTAGACCACACCAAGACATTTGACAATGTGCTACATACATCCATCTTTGACGCGCTCACCACGCTCAACGTAGGTACCCGTACCTACCACTAAACGCGCAACTTTCTAACGCTCAGGACAGCCACACTTTTGGTCAAAGCGTTGCCTGCACCTTCCACTATCTCTCTCGCGACTGTGAGTACGCGGTGTGCGTGGCGATCTATGCGGACGACGTCGCCCTCTTCGCGAGTGGACCCACTTCGCGCGAAACCAGTGCGACAGGGCATCAAGCGCTCTCTCGAGGCCGTGGATGCTTTCACCGCGAGCATTGAGCTTCAGCTCTCCACTGCCAAGACCGAAGCGCTTCCGTCCACCCCACCCTAAGGAGGCGATACGAGGTTGGCCGCCTCAAGTTCCAGGGACGCGTTCTACCGTGGCGACGGTCAGTGCGCTACCTCGGAATCACGCTGGATCACCGCCTGAGCTGGAAGCCAGCAGTTGCCAGCCACCGGCTCAGCTCTCGCAGAGTTGCAGGAGCGGCTTCCTCTTTCCTAGCGCGGGGCAAAGGCTGTTCGCCTGACATCACCCTGAAGATGTTTAACGCCATCGCCGGAACCAGGGCCCTCTATGCGATCTTCTTGGTCGCTTGGTCGCTAACTTTGACTTCAACATTCAGTACCCAAAGTCTACCTCTCACTGTGGCTCTCTTCACTGCCGCGGCCTACCTCATTTTTCTTGATTGATTGATTTGTGGGGTTTAACGTCCCAAAACCACTATATGATTATGAGAGACGCCGTAGTGGAGGGCTCCGGAAATTTCGACCACCTGGGGTTTTTTTAACGTGCACCCAAATCCGAGTACGCGGGCCTAAAACATTTCCACCTCCATCGGAAATGCAGCCGCCACAGCCGGGATTTGATCCCACGACCTGCGGGTCAGCAGCCGAGGACCTTAGCCACTAGACCACCGTGGCGGGGCACCTCATTTTTCTTTCTTCGTTTCATGGGAATCGATACATGCATTTGCCTTTCATACTCGACTTGGAGCAGCCAAAGGCTGAAAAACTGACCTTGTTTTGTCAGGACTAAGATAAACGGGCGACCGTGCGTGCCAATATTTTGAGGCTTGAGGCGAAGCGGTACGCCGTCGTCTGCTCTTCTCGAACCGGAAGCCGCCAGCAGACGATGCATACCACACACAATCTCTCGCTCTTTTACTGGTCACCTATTCGTTGGCAGTCGCCCCGCCGTGGTGGTCTAGTGGCTAAGGTACTCGGCTGCTGACCCGCAGGTCGCGGGTTCGATTCCCGGCTGCGGCGGCTGCATTTCCGATGGAGGCGGAAATGCTGTAGGCCCGTGTACTCAGATTTGGGTGAGGTGAAGCGACAGGCACAGGTTGTGTGCACCATTTTTTATTATATTTTATTCATTGCTACGTCACTGCATATGTTGTTGCAGGACTTCTTACTTATTTAAAGTTGATACGCCACGTTGTGTTGTTCATTTGCACGAAGCTGCTGGGGTCCAGAAAAGCTGCTTATGAGAATTTAAGAGGCCCTAGTTGACCTCAATTTACGGATGGCGTCATGGTGATTGTGTGGCGATTTTCGACTTGGGTATCGACTGAGTTAGGCATGCTATACTCAGTGTCTTGGAAACGAATGGGTTGTAGCTAGCAAGGACAACGAGACAGCGTGATGGCCAGAACAAGAAGTGATATCGGTTTATTCAGTCACTGATTATATAGGCGCACGATAGCGCGCCGTGAGTATCTGCTCAGGTCCGATGCGCCGTCGAGATGCAAATAGCCTTGCCGGATACATCCTTTCCGTTAACAATGAAATTACATACCCACCGGAACGGTGGTAAGTACATGGCATTTCAAAAAATGATATCATACTCTTGGTTAAAGTCCTTGTCATAATGAAGACGCTGTGGTGGCTTCACGGTTCGAGTCGACCTTCTCAAAGCTGGCATCGGTGGTGAAGTTGACTGACGCACCACAGGTGGCGAAGGGTCGTCCGACGTCGGAACTTCGCGACGTCGGCCATTGGCTGGCGAGGTTGAAGTTGCCACTGTCGGATAGCCACCAACGTTGTCCGCCGAGCTGGTATCAATGTCGTCGTCGCTTTCCTCGATGAACCGTTCGCCAGTTTGAAGTAGGTGACGACGGTTGCGCCTTAACAGCTTCTGGTTTTCCGTTTTGACAAGGTAGGACCTTGGATATGGCGAACCCACCACTTGAGCTTTCCGGGACCATGCAGCGTCTCTGAGCCTAACAACGTCACCCTTCTGCACAGGCGGCAAAGGTCTTCCCCCTTGGGCCTGGCTGTGCTTTTTGACGTCGGTTGCGGTCACCGTACTGAAGTCCGGGAGGTTGGCGCGAAGGCGCCTTCCTTGCAGCAGTTCACCAGGGGATCGCCCGTCCTCCAGTGGGGTAGAACGGTAGGCCAGCAGGCCCAGCCAGAAGTCGTCACCCGAATCTGCAGTTTTTTTTTAAGATGCACTTCACAACCTGCACACCTCTTTCCGCAAGCCCGTTTGACTGCGGATAATGAGGGCTTGAAGTGACGTGCGTGAAGTCGTATCTCCTTGAAAACAAAAAAAAATTCATGGCTGGAAAATTGTGGGCCGTTATCAGTGCATACTACGACGGGCACGCCAAATCTGGCAAAGATAGCGCTCAGTGCTGCGATGGTTGATTGAGCTGACAAGTCAGGTAGTTTCTGAACTTCCGGAAAGTTTGATAAGGCGTCAAAAACAACGATGTACGAGTCCCCCGCAAACGAAAAAATATCCGCTCCAACTCTATGCCATGCACAACCTGGTACGGGCCGCATTTGAAGCGGTTCCTTGGGCTGTTTGTAAGCATACTTGCGGCATGTAGGACAAAGTTTCACCGTGGAAGCAATCTCAGCGTTAAGCCCAGGCCAAAACACGAGGCATCTGGCCCTTTCTCTGCATTTTTGTATGCCGAGGCGACCTGCATAGATTTTTTCAAGCATAGTTTTTCGCATGCTTTTTGGAATAACAACCTTCGACGCCTTTAAAAGTATTCCGTTGACTAATGAGAGTTCTTGCTCAAAAGGCTTTAGTTCACCTTGTACTGGAAGCCCCACCGACAAACTTGCGATCACCGACTGTAGGTAGCGGTCACGAGCCATGCCGCTTGCAGTTCTTTCTGCGTTGCTTCTGTGACACGGTAACCTAGAAGCTGGATTGCGTGAACTTCCACGTCGGTAGTAGCACCAGCGTCGTCTTGGTTGTCAGCAGTTGACCGGGACAACATGTCAGCAAGAACAAGGTGCTTCCCAGGAATATACTGCAAAACAAAATCATACTTGAACAACCTCAAAAAGAACCGTTGAAGGCGAGGTGGCATGTCACTAATTTCCTTTTGAGCAATTGACAAGAGTGGCTTGTGGTCCGTTCCAAGTGTGACTTTCTGGCCGTAGACGAACTGATGAAAATTTTCGCATCCAAAGAAAATTCCTAGGGCCTCCTTTTCTATCTGTGCGTACAGTTTTTCTCCCTTAGTCAGTACTCGAGATGCGTAAGCTACGGGCCGCCACTCGTTATTGTGACGTTGCAGAAGGGCGGCACCGACGCCGTCCTTCGACGCATCGCAAGATAACCTTGTTTCCCGTCGTGGGTCAAATATTGCGAGCACGGAAGCGGTGGTCAGAATTTGCGTGACGCTTTTCCACTCTTTGGCGTGGTTATCTGTCCATTCAAACTCAGAACTGGCCTTGATAAGAGTTCTTAACAGGGCAGTTCTTTCAGATAGCTGCGGCACGAACTTTCCAAAGTAGTTCAACACACCCAGCATACGTTGAACATCGGCCTTGCATGTTGGCACTGGCATTTGAACCAAACTTTTTACGAGCCCTGGATTTGGGGATATGCCGTTCGCACTTATAATATCACCCAGAAACCGTAGCTCTTTTACGCCAAACTTGCACAGATTAAACGTTAATCCAGCTATTTCAGCAGTTTTGAGGACCGCAACCGGGCGCTCATCATGCTCTTCCTTCGTTGAGCCCCAGACCAGGATATCATCTATATATATGAGCACGCCTGGCAGACCGTCAAATATCTGACAAAGTGCCTGCTGAAACACCTCGGGTGCAGATTAAATGCCAAAGGGTAGCCTTAGAAAACGGTATCTGCCAAAAGGCGACGAGAACGTACAGATTTTTGGTGTTGTCTTGTCTAAGGGCACCTGATGAAAGCCGGCGTTTGCATCCAAACAGCTAAAATAAGTAGCACCGGTTAGCCGTGCTTCCAAGTCCTCGCGTCTGAGTAAAGGGAAATGCTGCCTCTTGATATACTTGTTCACTCTTCTGGGGTGCATGCAAACCCTTAGAGCACCGTCTTTTTTTAACCAGTACCAGAGGGCTTACCCAGTCGGTTGGCTCATTTTATTTGACGATGATGCCCCCCTGGATCATTCGCTGTAGTTTCTTCTTCAGAGGTTCCTGAAGTGCAAGTGGAACCCGGCGAGCAGGCTGAACGACCGGAACCGCGTCTGGATCCAGGACCATTCTGTACTGCGTTTTCAAGCAGCCCAGCCCTTGGAACAGGTGCCCGAAATATTTCAAAATTCATACTCAGACGAGGCATTGACAGCGTTCACCGTACGTCGAACCAATCCAAGCGCTTCACTGGCATCGAGCCCAAGGATGGCTTGGCGCCCATTCTTTACGACGAAGAGTTTCACGATTATCTCGGTGGTTCCGACAGACACTTTCTGTGACGTTGTTCCATAGCTGGAAATAACGCCCCCGTTGTGGGCGCGCAACACTGACCCTGTAGGTTGCAACGCTTCTTTGGATCCAAGCTTACGGTACGTTGTAAATGGAAGTAAGCTTGCCTGCGAACCGGTGTCCACTTTGTACGTCACTTCTCTGCCATTTACTCGAGCCTTGATTGTCCAGTCTTTCTTGCGACAATTTTCGGAGCCGATTTCGAGAATCTCAAAGTCATTCTCAGTGAGATTAGCTACTTCTCTAACGGCGGTAGACTTCTGGTAACAACTTGCAAAGTGGTTGTATTTGCGGCAAGATTGACATAATTTACCATACGCGGGGCACCGCTTAGGTTTATGTTTGCGGTTGCACTTCCTGCAGCAAATATCTTGACTATCGCGACTCTGCTTTTTTTCCGCTGCTGCCGTTTTTTCGTCACCGTTTCGCCACTTGAAACTGCGTCAATGCTGTCTTCCGTCCTATTCCAAACTAGGCTCCTTAGTGCCGCTGCTTCTGCAGCTTTACACATTTCCTCGGCTTTTAGTTGCATCAGGCCTCTCTCGGCAAGCATTCTTTCACGCAGCTTTGGGTCGTTCGTACCAAACACAATTTGGTCTCTAATCAGTGAATCGTGCCGATCCATAAAGTTGCACTGTGTCGCCTGCTTCTTTAAGTACCGCACAAACTTCTCAAAAGGTTCTTTCTCCGCCTGGCTTCGTGTACGAAAAACATATCTTTCGTGAATTTCATTGCTCACCTCGGAGAAGTAGGCGTCGAACTTCCGCACGACCGTGTCGTAAGATTCCTTGCTTTCTCCGGGCCCGTACTGAAAGTTGTTGAAGATTTCGAGCACTTCGTCTCCCGCGAAGCTCAGCAAGAGCGCCACTTTCGAGGAGTCACTTCTCGGGGACTTCTCGGCTGCCGTTGCTTGCAGAGAAAGCTCGAACCTTTGCTTGAAGCGCTTCCAACTTTCAGACAAGCTACCCGATAGGCGCAATGGCTCCGGTGGCTTCAGTAGGTCCATGGCGATTCCGCGCCGTTGCTGCCGTGCTTCGGTCCGCGGTGGCCACTTCTGACACCATGTAGCTAGCAAGGATGACGAGACAGCATGATGGCCAGAACAAGACGTGATATCGGTTTATTCAGTCATTGATTATATAGGCGCACGATAGCGCGCCGTGAGTATCTGCGCAGGTCCGATGCGCAGTCAAGATGCAAATAGCCTTGCCGGATACATGGGTGACAACATTTTCTAATTTTCTTTGTTTTACACCCATCTGTAAAAGGCACACTTATGCGAAATTCAGTACACCCATTCTATTTCTCGTGTGTACCTCCCAATTCACCTAGATCTAGCGCACTAGTGCGTCCACCAGCAACCTCACAGCAATTTAGGTCACTGGACTGCTTCGCGTGCCACAAGGTGATTGCGTATCTTTAGGTGCATTAAGAGCTTTAAGCGTCTTCAAAGTTTTGCGTCTCAAGGGGCTAGGTGACGGTTATAGGCCGCGTGTTCCAACCGCAGCTCCAACTGTTGTGAATAACTTGTCGATTTCTTCACTCCTCTAGTGCCCCCTGATTTAGTATAATGAGTTTAAATTTGTTATTGGGTAGGCCAAGAAGTCGGATTTCTTTGGGGAGCCTTCAAGAACTAGTGAGGCAAATGTAAAGCATAAGCATACGACCACATTAAAATCACAGTGCAGGGTGTGACGGTTACACAGTACTTCCAAATTTATTTTCGTTGCTTTGTAATTAGGTTCTTCGATTATCCGACTCATGAATCCGCTGCAGCGGAATTCTCTAAATCTACAGGAGGGCTACGCACGCTGTCCTTCTCTAGTTGTAGCGACTGCTTCATTCTGTATTCACTACAACTGCAACCATCCCCAACTTTTGTTATTAGGCGCTAGCATTCAGGGACGCTGCTAGTGCATGCATAGATGCCCTTTCTCGGTGTTCCAACGGAGAAGGTGACGTGACTGGTATTGAAAAATGTCAACATAATATAGAGTTTATGTATTGTACTATTTCCCCCGGGGCTGTACATAAAATTGAAATTTTTATCACTATGCATGCCACACATGTGTACAGTGGTGACTTTTTTGGCGAAATTTGAAAAACAAATGGGACTTCTGGCTACATTTCACTCGTAGTTTTGCTAATTTTACTCGAAAGTCAGTGCCAAGCCTGAACGTTACCATAACTAGGTCAGTTTCGCAGCTCCGCGTACGCGCGCGTTCTCCGAAGTGGCCGCGGTGGCCGACGCAGGAACTAGTGGCGCTGCTGTGCCATATTGCTCTTGGGGTTCGGTTCGGGCTGTCGCGGTGGATGGACGTGTTTTTTTAGCGCTCCGAATCGACTGCGCAGATAAGTGTTTTTGCATGTTTTGAGCTTGTCTCTATAATTATAGGGCAGCAGTTGAAATCTTCGTAGCACTTATTTTATGGTACGGCTTTTTCGGGGGCCACTCACCAGGTATTTATTAGTGAGTGCGGGTGTGTGTGTTTGAGTTTTTCATTGTTTTTTTTTTCTTTTGCCACCCCGTGGGGGAGGTGCGCGTACATTGAACACGCAAATTTTTGTAGTAGAGCTTGGACTCTTTTTTTTCGTAGTGCAGGCCTCGAGTATAGTAATTATCGAGTATAGGGACAATTGGTGTCAGAAACACATGGTTAAAAAGACTGTAAAGTGTTCAGGATGTGGAGTGGGTTTGAAAGTGGACCCAAGTGTAGAAGCAGATGGGGAAGAGGCTGACGCGAAGTATAGGCAATGTGAGATCGAGGGAAAAAAATGGAGAAAATGATGGTTGCCCAGAGTGAACTGCTCATGAGAATTGCCGAGCTCGAGACTGCGTTGGCGACAGAGCAAGAGAAAACTAGGGCAATGGGAGAAAGACTGAAGTCCGCTGAGGAAGCACTAGCGAAGCTGAAAAAAGAAGTGGCCTACGGAGAGAACAGTACAGAACTGGAAACCAGAACGGTGGAGAAAGAAGATCAAGCAAATTTGGAAAAAAACGGTTCAGCCAGCTCAATTGTCACAAGGCCCAGCTTCAGCCTGGTAGTGGTGGGGCTGGGAGTAACAAAGCAGCCGGTGTCACAGGTGCAAGTAGCCCCCAGGTGAAGGACGCTCCAGCTGATAAGTCACAGCATGTCATAATCACCGGGGACTCGAATTCAAATCGATGCACAGAAGCCATCAAAGAAAGGGTAAGAGGTGACAAGAGGGCTGCAGTAGGGGCGTTCCCAGGACGCAAGCTTGAAGCCGTCACGAGGCAAGCGAGCGCAAAACTCAAAACCACAGCTGACAGACGAAACCTAGTGATAATTTCAGGCGGTTTAAACGATGTCTTAAATCCCCGCCGCGGTGGTCTAGTGGCTAAGGTACTCGGCTGCTGACACGCAGGTCGCGGGTTTGAATCCCGGCTGCAGCGGCTGCATTTCCGATGGAGGCGGAAATGTTGTAGGCCCATGTACTCAGATTTGGGTGCACGTTAAAGAACCCCAGGTGGTCAAAATTTCCGGAGCCCTCCACTACGGCGTCTCTCATAATCATCAGTGGTTTTGGGACGTTAAACCCCACATATCAATCAATCAACGATGTCTTAAATGAAGATACAGCAGGACTAGCAACCACACTGGCGAAAGGCGTCGATGAAATGCGCGCCACTTCTCCTAAAGTACAGGTAGTGATGTGCACGATACCGGAGGTACCAGTGCGTGTTAGCAACCTGCAAAGAGCGGTTTTCAACGCAAACCAAGAGATATGGCGGATGAGTCGAGAGAAAGGCTTTGAGGTGGTGGAAATAAACAGAGAGGTGCATAGGTGGGGTGGTTTTCAACGAAACAGAATTCACTTCGATGGGCGGCTAGGTCATGAGGTGGGTTGGCGACTTGCAGGACGCGCAGTAGCTTTTTTGGGGGGCAAGCGAGCCCTTCGGGGTGCAGTATAGCTAGTAACGAGGAAAACAACCAGGGAGACTCTATGACAGGTGGTATGGACAGATACGATTCTAAAGTGGCACCGGTATCTAAGATAGGTAGAGTCCGGGGCATAAATAGACGTAGCCACAAGCTCCGAGCTAATTCAGACATAGGGTATAATAACATGCAAAGTGGTAGGGACAGGCTGAAGTGGGGAGAGATAGAAAAACAGCTAAGGGAAGAGAAGCCGATGGTATACGGTTTTGTAGAAACACATCTCAGGGACATGGAACAACCTCCGAACAATCCGGACTACGCGTGGGAATATTGTAATAGAACAGAAGGCAGCAGAAATGGGGGTGGTATTGGAGCATTTATTCTTAAAAGTACAGACTGGCAAAGGGTCAAGTAGAAGTGCAAGGAATATTTATGGCTAAAAGGGAAAGTGGCAGGTCAAATGACACTTTTTGTGGACGGGAGCTAAGGCCAGAGAGGAAAACCAGGCAATGGTAGAGTGTATATCAAAGGACATTCAGGAGTTAGGAAGAGAGTGCGAGATAATTATACTAGGAGTCATAAATGCGCACATAGAAGATACAGATGGGTATACCGACCCGACAGGCAAAATGATCATGGATATGTGTGAAAGACTTCATTTGATCATTTGCAACAGTACCGAGAAGTGTGAAGGGCGAATAACATGGGAGGTAGGAAGGCTGCAGTCAGCTATAGATTATGCACTGATGTCACATAGGATGTATGATATGCTCAGGGGAATGCACATAGATGAAGGTGGCTCTAGAAGTCTTGCTAGTGATCATAAACGTATCAAGCTATGTTTTGGAAGAGCAGTGAAAGTGGGAAGGAGACAAGATGAGCAACTACAGGAAAATGTTTATCTAGAAAGGCAAACTGAAATAGCCACTAAACAAACTGAGAAAGTAATCACGGAGGATAATAAGACAGTGTGGACATACACGAATCTAATTAGACTCTTTGCGCTAGAGATTGCTAAGACGCGTTACAAGTCACCCCGAAAAAGAAGACACAAATCCAAAAGTTGGTGGGATGAGGAAGTTGAGAGAGCCATAGCAAAACGTCAGGAAGCCCCTAGGGAACACAGACATGCTAAGCAGTGGGATGAACCGACAGATGATGTTGAAAGAAAATGGGAAGCCTTTCTAGCTGTACAAGAAATGCATCCCTTCTGATCAATGAAAAGATTAGAAGAAAGAGAGCTCAGTGGCTGGCAAAAGTACGTAAAAAAGATAGAAAAGCAGCTGCGAAATTTCGGAACCTTCTAAGCTCCCTAAGAAATGAGACGAGCCTAGAGCAGTGTTTTATAACTACAGCCCAATGTGCTAGGCTAGAAGGGGATGAAGCTATTGAATATATAAGAAAAAGGGTGACAGAAAAATTTCAACAAAGAAGTGCTTTATGCACCACAATAGACAAGGACGAATCAAGTGGTGCAATGGCTCCATTTTCTAACGAGAGTGGGAAAGGGCTGAGAAAAGGGTTCCTAGTAGTACATCAACAGGCCCTGATGGCATTCCAATTATGCTGATAAAGATATAAGGCACGAAGTCTAAGCGGGCTTTGAGAGAGGCAGTGAGCAAATAATAATCGATGGAGATGTTCCCGATGGATGGAAACTTAGCAGGATGAGCATGATCTATAAAGGAAAGGGGGACAAAGCTGACATAAACAACTACCGTCCTATAACAGTGACATCAGTGGTCTACAGGCTGGCGATGCAGATTATAAAGGAAAGACTGCAGGCATGGATAGAGGATGAGGTGGTGCAGGGGGAACTGCAGAATGGGTTTCGGAAGCACAGGAGGTTGGAAGACAATCTGTTCTCACTGACGCAGTGCATCAAAATAGCAGAAAAGGAACACAGGCCCCTGTGGCTAGCATTTCTGGATATCAAGGGAGCGTACGATAGCGTGGTTCAAGAGGAATTGTGGGGAATGCTGGACACACTAGGCGTGGAAGTTATAGTCAATAATCTTTGAAAGGATATCTATAAAGGTAACAAGGTAGTAGTGAAAAAAACAGGTATCCAAGCCTGCGGAGGTAAAACAGGAGCTTAGGCTGGGGTGTCCCCTGTCACCCTTGTTATTCATGATGTACCTACAAGAATTAGATGCCAAATTAGAGAGAAGTGGACTGGGCTTTAACCTCTCTTTAGTCAAACAAGGAAAACTCATTGGTCAGGCACTACCAGCATTAATGTACACAGATGATATAGTGCTAATGACAAAAAACAAGGAAGATTTGCAGAGATTGATGGACATCTGCGGTAATGAGGGAAATAGGTTAGATTTAGATTCAATAAGGATAAATCAGCAGTCATGATTTTCAATGATAACGAAGGTAGTGAGCTTAGAATACAGGAGGTCACGCTAGAGATAACAGATAAATACAAATATCTGGGCGTATGGATAAGCAATGGGACCGAGTACCTGAGGGAACACAAAATATACGTGGCGACTAAAGGTAACAGGAATGCAGCAGTGATGAAAAATAGGGCACTGTGAAACTACAATAGGTATGATGTTGTGAGAGGATTATAAAAGGGGTCATGGTTCTCCGGCTGACGTTCGGCAATGCGGTCTTGTGCATGGATTCAGAAGTTCAAGCAAGATTAAAAATTAAGGAACGTGTAATAGGTAGGCTTGCTTTAGGAGCTCACGGGAATATACCAAATCAGGGAGTACAAGGTAATATATGATGGACATTATTTGAGGGCTAGGAAGCTAGCAGCAAGATAAAATTTGAGAAGCAATTGAGAGAAATGGGGGAGGAGCATTGCGCGCTAGAAAGGTTTTCAGCTACTTGTACATGAAGAATGTCGATACAAAATGGAGGAAGCGCACCAGGAAATTGACTGGTAAATACTTAGAAAACAGCAGGTGGTCAAACCAAAAAGAAATATCGGTTAAGAAGAAAGTGAGTGAAACGGAGACTGACATGTGGAGAATGGGCATGATTAAGAAGTCCGCACTAGAGATCTATCGAACTTTTAGGCAGGAAATTGCCAAGGAAAGGATATATGATAATACTCGGGGTAGTTCTCTATTGTTTGAGGCCAGGACGGTAGTACTGCAAACCAAGACATATCGGGCCAAATACGAAGGGGTAGACACAGTATGCGGTGCGTGTGGAGAGGAAGAATAAACTGCCGAACACTTGATAATGTTCTGTAAAGGGCTTAACCCTATAGTTCAGGATGATGGCGCAGAGTTTTTCAAAGCACTGGGGTTTAGGGACAGGGAGGGCAAAATGGACTTTAAGCGGGTAGACTTAACTAGAAGGAGGTTATCTGATTGGTGGCTAAAGTCAAGGCACGAGTGAATATTAAACCCTTCACTGCAAAGTACGGATCCTCAAACTCACTTTTTAAAGAAAAAAATGAATCTAGTTTTTGGTTCATTAGGTATTACGGCTTGGTGGCGCTAGACACCGCCCAATCTAAAGGGTAAAGCCATATCCATCCATCCATCCATCCATCCATCCATCCATCCATCCATCCATCCATTCCTCCGTCCATCCATCCATCCATCCATCCGTCCGTCCATTCGTCCGTCCCTCCGTCCGTCCGTTCGTCCGTCCATCCATCCATCCATCCATCTATCCATCCATCCATCCATCCATCCATCCATCCATCCATCCATCCATCCATCCATCTATCCATCCATCCATCCATCCATCCATCCATCCATCCATCCATCCATCCATCCATCCATCCATCCATCCATCCATCCATCCTTCCATCCATCCATCCATCCATCCATCTCTAGAGTTACTGTATATGCTACCTTTAGGTAGCAGAGTTGCGCCACTGTTTTCTGGGTGCCGCTCGCTTCGCCTGCAGGAGTTCAGCGCCCCTATTCGCCGAGCGCCATCACGTGGTCATAGGTGGTTCATTTACACTGCGGAGAAGCCAACGCTACGCAGATTTCGGGCAGATCAAGCGGAGTTGACAACGGCTGTCGTCATTCTCGCCGCGCTTCTTCGGTAATGTAGTCATGCTTGCTGTTGGTCACGATAAATGCGAGAGCAAAAGCATTCTGTGTTGAATTGTACTACGTGGAGCCCACGCGACTAGACGCTGGTGCAGCAGGTGTTAATATAAAAAATTTAGTGTTCAGTCGCAAGGAATAAATGCTTGGCCATTGTCGTCTGTAGGATTTTTTTTGGGGGGGGGGGTGCAAACCATTGTTGCATCACAGTTTAAGGAGAGCAAGAGCACTGGTCTAGCTTGGGTGAGGGCAAGTGCTGTTGTGGCTTGAGGTGGGCAAGTGCCCCATTTCCAGTTCTCTGCTGACGCCCATGCGCTTCGTTTTTTTTTCCGTCAACGGCCCCGCAAAACTTGCTCTATTTGTATTAACCAGAAATGCAGTAGTGAATACGTTACACATGCAGACTTGGCAAGCGTGTGTCAGCTGCATACGTCCAAATTAGTGTGGCGGTTAAAACGCTAAAAAAGGGAGAACTTAAACTATAACTATTCGAATCGGAAAGGTGTTGCTGCTAGGCCATGAATTTATTGCAGCTTTGAAACCTTAGGTGAAAAGAATGTTGGACACAACAGGGTTGTTGAACAACGATTCACGTCAATTGTCATTATCCGCGATTTTAATACGAGCGTAATAACGCTCTTAACGCGGGCGTCGCACGGCCACTCTCGATGGCTATCCAGCTCAATTCAGTTGAAGACTACAAAGCTTTAGCTAGTTAGCTCACACAGTTAACGAACGAGCCCAACGCAACGAAAATATTTCATCCCTAGCTCCCTCATTGCGATCAAGAGTGACAAATAGTTTTATACATGTAAATGGGGAAAACAGTGCAAAAGAAGCCGAAGCTAATGTGTGGCCTACTATAAATATGAATATGCATGACTGGTTCAACGAGCTGACGCACGTTTTTTTTTCATTATTACGTACCAAAAACGTCAACATTAAATTGAAATTTCCAGAGAGAGCAACTGAGTTTTTCTTGTACTTTCATAAAAATAGAGATAAAAGAAAGCGAAAAGAATAAATAAAGCAACTCTAGTACTCTGAAGCGTGAGCGCTGCTCTTACACGGGTGGTGAGTGGCTTTCCCGCAAGACATTTTATCCCAAGTTGGCGTACCTTGGCGCAACTCTGCTACCTAAAGGTAGCATATACAGGAACTCTAATATTGCTCCAAGCCGCGCACGTCTCCTTCTGCAGCGCGGATTACCCGCGTTGTCGTCGCAGCTCTTCGTCAGAGCCGAGCTTCTCCATTCACAATTGCGCAGTAAACATAGTGGCTTTAAAAACCAAAATTTGTGAAACCTCTGCTTCATAATCCCGACTAAAATTAAGGAGCCTTTTTCACATTGAGCGCCTAAATGTCATTATTTATTTAGCGGGCGTCCACAGAACGCTATTCCGGGCGGAATCGGCAGGGCCAGAGAAGGGTACGTTGGGTATTATTCGGCTAGGCATGATTAGAAAACTATCTCCGCTAAAGACGAGACACCAAAATATAAGTATTCCCGAAGAGTTGTACATCTACGATTGTCCTGTGTACATCTAATCCGGTGACTCGGCTTTAGCGCAATTTATTTTTCCTAATCAGCTAAGAATACTTCGCGTTCTTTCTAGTAACCTGCGGCCTGTAAAACGTCCCAACTAAAGGGCCACATGGCTATCATGTAAACACTGTTCAGAAATACAGGTTTATTTAAGTCGCAATTTTCTAAAAATGCATAGTTATGTGTCATTTTTCTCGCGAGACAGTTCTCTCGTGAAAGTAATTAGAGAGCTCAGTTATAAGCCATCCCTCTCACATATATTCGCTCGGTTATTGCCGCGTACTCGCTTCTTCCTGGCTACTTCCTAGACATGTTTTTTATGCTTCGAAATTAAATAAAAAAACGGTTAAAGAGTAAAAGAAGAGCTTGCCCTGCTTAGCTTGCATATTTATTGCATTATGCACCATAATCAAAGAAATGTTTACAATTTACAGCAGTTTTGCCTTTTTTTTCTTGCCGACGGCACCGATTCAAATACCAGCCCTTCATTATTCTTCTTCCTTGAATAAAATGCAGCCGTATGATTAGAGGCCAGATTTTTAGGCACTAAAAAGTGTGTTTTAGGCACCAAAAACAGGCAGGTAAAACACCACTTCAGGCCCTCAAACTCATAATTGTAGGCACAATAAATTTGTACCAAATTGAAATATTCCAAAACAACGATGTCGTTGACTTGTATCTACGGAAAGAAGCAAAAAAGTGATATTTTTCAAGATTGCAGAAATGTGCCAACAATTGAACATAGGCATTCATTTCCCACGTGATTCGCAGTGTGATCTTTCATTTTGTAGTCTAGTATTGTGCGTGAAGTGTCCATCATTCAATTAACACTCTCCTGGGTCTCTTTCATTTCGTTATGGCTGGGAAGGGCAGCGTAGGAGCAGATAACCAGTGGTGCAATTATATACAAATTCCAAATCCGGACGGAGGCGGTCTGTCGGTGACGTCAAAAAATGGGCGGTCCGCAGCGGTCGCGAGGACGAAGGGAAGTGAACAGCAAATGAGCGAAATGAAGCCTCGCGTCATCATTTTGACGTGGACTTGGGGACCGTATAGCAAAGTGAAAAGTGTTTGTAACGTGTTGAAAAATGTTTAACTACTATTGATCATTATCAAATTGTGTTGGCACAAGTTTTCAAACGTTCATTAAGGAATACGGCACAATATAAATGTATTTGTCTTGTTATTGTTATGAAATAAAGCTAAATTTAGCGGGACGGTACGTGGTGGCGTTAAGAACAACCCCGTTTCAAGCAGTTACTGTTTTCATATCTCCTCCACTATACAAACCTAAACGGCGCAACTTTCAAAGTTGTTGGCTCAGTCCAGCGCAATCGTGGCGGAGGTCAACTGTATCAGTAGTCAACAGCAGCAGCGGCTCATCGACGTTATCCGAGGCTCTTCTGGAAGCTACCGGTGGCGAAAAATCGCAGCGCCCACAACACCTTTCTCTCTGTGGAAAGGCCACTGGCTCGCTGGCATCCGGTGATAGGGTCAAGTTCGTCGCACAAGCTACGCACTGTTCATTTGGACAGACGAAAACATTGCCGGAACTCTTCTTCGCTGAACTCTTCAAATGCATCTTTTACCTCGCGTCGTCGCCTCTGCTCGGTTAAAGCTACCGCACAGGCAAGGCGAAGTACCGTGTCAGTGGGAAACGCCATGTTGTCTAAGTGCCCCGATGCCGAAAAGTCGCGCATTTTTTCCATTTCAATCCAATCCAGGCCACCTTGCAGCCATTTCCATCCATCCGGTTAGTTTCGGACAGTCTCTCCGACCGTTCCATCGCCTTTCTCCGAAAACCGAAAAAAAAGAGTCACGTGACACCCCAGTCCACGTCACTCATAACGTCACAGCATTCGTCACAGCTTGTATGGGCCAATCGCGTGCGACTCAATGGAAGAGACCGCCTTTGTCCGGATTTGGAACTTTTACATAATTGCGCCACAGAGCACTGACAGTCCAGAAGAGAGGAGTGCTATGTGAAATCGCGTAGGACCAATTTCTACTACATCGGTGAGCACCTTAAAGGGCCCCTGACTAGGTTTGGGCATTTTGTGCTGACAACCGTAATGGTGCACAGGGCACTCCGGATCTTTCCTTTTAAGATTTGCAAAATTTCATGTCGCGGAAAAACGCTCAATATCTAATGATTGCCACTTGCCCTTCCCGCGGGCGTGCGCCTCAACACCTAGAGAGTGACGTACAGGAAGAAATGGTCCTGTTTTTACGTCGCTCTTTTACGTTGACATTGGTGGGCTGACGTCGCATACCGCATAAGGTCTTCATCGAAACTTCGTTAAAGGCAAGCTATACTTCGAAAAACAGACGAAAAATGTCCTGTCTCCTATCGATAGTCTGCATTTTAAACGGTACCTCATTCAGGGCGTTCGACGTGACATTACTCTACCTGACATGTGCGATTTGTGTGTTCTATTGTGTAGCACGAATGAGGAGTGCTTTGGTTTGGGCGAGCTGCTTGATATTATTTTGGAAGAGAAGCACAAACACAAAGAAAAAGAGGCAGCGCACTTTGTCTCTATGTCTTTCTTTTCCTGTGTCTGTGCACTGCCCTTTCAAAATCAGTATAATCAATGAAAGCCGAGAAAAATAATAAAACACGCAAAGGGAACCTAAGCTTGTTATTATTTTTATTTTTGTTTTGAATAGCCTCAGCATGCCATTCACTAATTGGCCATTGTTTCGCGTTTGCCTCGCTGGAGCTGTCGTTATAGGGTGCTCAACTGCTGACCAGAATGCCGCTGGTTCGATTCTGGCCGCGGCGGTCACATCTAGATGAAGGCGGAAAAGCAGATGCCCGTGTACTGTGCGATGTCAGCGCACATTAAAGAACACCTGATGGTCGATATTTGCGGAGACTTCCACTAAGGCGTACCTCATATTCATATTGTTATGCCTGCGAGTCCACAGCGAACGTCCATGCTTCTGAAAAAGGCAATCTGTGTCAAGGCAAGCCTGCGAGCCCGCCTGACGCGAGCCACTCAACGGCGTCATCACTTGGCGGCGCCTCTCTGCCGCGCACGCACAGTGAGTCACCTCAGCCAGCGAGCCCGTCGAGCAAGCAATCGGTGCCTTCCTGTCTGGCGAGTCTGACGCAATGAGTGGCGACGTCACTCGACCTCGGGTGCAGCCACGTGCAGCGCAGCGGCTCCAGATTCGATGAGAATGACCCGGCCCAGCGGCGACCCCATTGGAGGATTCTGACCTCACAACCAGCGGCGCTTCTGGTTGGAAATTTGGTTACTCAAAGAATCCACCCGATGCATATAAAAGAAGCCCTGCGGCGCGTCGCGAGCAGTAGAGACCTATGTGTTAGAGAGGAGAGCTCGGCTCTTCGGGTCTCTAAGCTGTCAGCCCCAGTGCCGAATTTGTAACGCCTCTGTATATATGCTGTACATAAACCTTGTTTAACTCACCGTCGTCTCGTCTGCTCGTCTATCAGCTCTGTGCAGAAGCAGTCGCGAGCTGAGAAACCTACGCTACCAAACGGCTGGTGACCTTCCCGGCGGAGATCGAAGCAGTAGCGCCTTCGGGACCGTGTTGGCGTCACCGTCTTTCGAAACAGTGGTTGCAGCGGTGAGATTCGTGGCGCCCTTCGTAACGTCATCGGAGGCGCTCCTCGCAACAGTGGTTGGCAGCTGCGGGATCGGCCGGCGTCAGCGACATCGATGCAGTGAGTACCTGATGTTTTCCCCTCAGTTCACCAGACTACTCTAGCTCAGGTTATAGTAGTTTAGAGAAGGGCTGTGTGAAGCATTAGAGTGAGCTTTGATCGTTTCAAGCAAAGTCGAGGTGCTTTGAAACCACAGTTAACGCGGAGGGGGTAAGCACGGCAGTGTTAAAAATTGCTTGCGCGTCTTGCTAGTAGGCTTATAGTGGGTACGGCAAGTAAATTCTTAACAGGGGCAAACAGCAAGAGGCTAGTGTGAACGATGGAGAACCTTAAAGTGAAGGAACTCATCGAAATTTGTGAGGAACTCGGCATTACTTTGGGCCGTGCAAAACTAAAGCAAGCGATCTTTGAGATCATGAAGAATGAAGGAGTGTTGGCTGAGGAAGTCGATGAGGCCTGGGCGGATATCTAAGCACGCCGCGAGGAGGCTGAAAGGCGAAAAGTAGAAGCTCGTGAACGTGAAGAAGCTGAAAGGCGTGAACGTCGCGAGCGCGAGGAGGCCGAGAGACAGAAGCGCCTAGAGTTGAAACGAATAAAATTGGCAGTCCTACAGTGTTCGCAGGCGCCTAGCTTATCTTCTCCGACGATTCAAGACAGCGGTTATGGAATTTGGGACCAACTGCCACCGTTCGTAGTAGGCGAGGACATGGCGAAGTATCTCGTCAAGTTCGAACTTGTCTGTGAGCGAAATGCTTTCGAGCGGTCTCTATGGGCGCAGAACCTGTTAGCTCTTCTTCCCGGCGAAGTGTCCGACGCGATAACTTGCTTGTCGAGGGAAGCGTTTGAGAGCTATGACGAGGTTAAGGAAGTGCTCTTGAGACGTTATAAGTTGTCACCCGAGACTTTCAGGCAAAGGTTCCGGTATGCTAAAAGGGGAATGAGTCACACGTTGACTTCGCGTTTCGTCTTAAAGCCGATTTCATTGAATGGCTCATGGGCGAAGGTGTTTATGGCGACCGCGATAAAGTGGTAGAATGCATTGCATTGGAGCGATTCTACCGCTGCATCGAGGAGGATGTCAAGCTTTGGCTGCAGGACAAACTTGGTGAAGTACAGCTAAACAAGGCAGCAGAGTTAGCTGAGGAGTATTATACTCGCCGAAAGTTGTATAGCAGGGCAGTGCGCGTTGAAAAGTATGAAAGGAAAGAGGGCTTTTCAAAGAAACCTGATCAACGGAAGCTGCGAATCTGCTACAACTGCAGAAAGGAAGGGCACATCGCCATAAACTGTAAGCAAACGTTTGCAACTATTCGAGAATCGGAAAACAAACGAAAGCCGCGGATCTGCTACAACTGCAAAAAGGAAGGGCACATCGCCATAAACTGTAAGCAAAAGTTTTTTTTCGGAACAATCCGAGAATCGGAAAAGAACATGCGGTCGTTAGAGCCGTATCTCCAAGAAATTAGTGTGATTGGGAAAACGTGTCGAGCCCTTCGAGACTCAGCGGCAACCATGGACGTTTTCCTCTTCATTGGTGTATCCGGATGACTTTACAGGAGAATGCGCGTGGATTAGGCAAATCGCCGAGGAGCAGAGTGCTTGCTTACCAATCACTACGGTTGTCATTTAAGGCCCGTTCGGTAAGCTTCGCACCGAATCGGCTGTGTCTGTCGCGCTTCCCGTTAGTTTTCCTTATCTTTCATCTAACAACTCAGAGCAGCTTCTCAAAGGGCAGGGTAAATCGTTCTTCCCCAACTTAGCGTACAGGGCCCTCGCACGATCGCAAGCGCGGGAGCTTCCGCAGGAGCTTGATCTTCTTCAATGTGGTGAACTATCAAGCGACCTTGACGGCGAGTCGACGGAACCTCAGACATGAAATTCTCTGTGTGAGTCATTTGAGCAGTCACTCGAGCGGCCCGTTGCCGAAGCGACCGGCGCGGTTTCCGTAGCAGGGGAAGACGACATGGCGCCATTGAGTCAGAGCGAGAGGGGTGCAACGCTCTCGCCTGTAGCGGAAAGTTGGAGCGAGCTGTCGAGGGTTGATCGAGAGACGCTCATTTGAGAGCAGCGTGAGCACCTCTCGATTAAAGCGGTAGTGGAAATCCACATGAACGCTGAACAAGTGTTGTCGAAGGTGTACTCGGACAAATCGGCGAAGAAGCGCGCTTTTGAAGTAGGAAGTCAGATAATGCTGCGGCGGCCGTCCAAAGAGAACAAGCTTGAGGTTCATCGGGAAGGGCCCGCCAAAGTAATATCGAAGCTTTCTGATACCAATTATGAAGTGAAATTAGGAAGGCGGCCGAACAAAATTTACCACAGTAACTTGATGAAACCATACGTTCAACGTCAAGCGGTCGTAAATCTGCTATTGAATGCTTCAGAGGAAGAGGGAGCAGAAATTTTGACCACTAGTGATGTAATCGAAAGGGGATCGGAGGTAATCTTGGAGCCATTGAACCTAGCGCCTAGGTTAAGGGAAGTCCAGAAGGAGGACCTGAGAAGGAATGTTTCTTTTTACAAGAAATCTGGAATCCCATGTTGTAGTGACCCAGATGTGCAACGTCGCAAGCACGAGCAGCCCTTAGTACCGCATCGGTATCGTCGCCTAAAAGTGGCCGGTTACTGAGATGGAGCATGATGCTCCAACAGCACAACTTTGACGTTCGCTAACAAAAAAAGGAAAGCTAAATGCTAATGCAGACGCATTGAGCCGTGCGCTTAGTTAGTACTTTCTCCACATTTCGGTTTCTCGCTGGTGATTCGGGGCGAAACTTTTGTCCTCATCACGGCCTTAGCTGAGCCCTCTCGTCCAGAGTGATCTAAACGAGCCAACTTTATGTTCTATTCTATTTCGTTACATTGTTGTACTTGTAAAAAATTGAGTTCTCATTTTAAAAGTCTTGTGTCCCACATGTGCCTGTTGGTGTAGAGGGAACGAAATTCCGATAGTTATGTAGCTAGGTATATGATGTACAATACTTTGTCTGGTGTTTGTCTGGTGACCAAGGGCGCTTGCTTGTGTCGTGTGTTGTCTGTTGTCGAACCGTACTTGACAAGTTGCAGAACCATCTACAAGTGCTGAAACCAAAGATCGTCAGAAGAGACGAGCGAAGCTGGTCGACAAGTTGTGGCGACAAGCCAGTGAAGCTGGAATCCGTCCTCAAGAATGGGATATGTTCCCGGAACAGAGTCTGGAGCTGCATTCTCCCATGGCCCTGGAGGCGAACCTGGATGGACCTGGCAAACGAGCGCACCTGACATCCGAGCCACGTGGAAGCAGCTCGTCTTTCCGGCGCATTGTCTGGCGGCAGGGGTGCTGTTATGCCTGCGAGTCCACAACTAACGTCCATTCCTCTGAAAAATGCAATCTGTGTCAAGCCCAGCACGCGAGCCCGCCTGACGCGAACAACTCAACGGCGTCATCACGCGGCGGCGCCTCTCTGCCGCGCACGCACAGTGAGTCACCTCAGCCAGCGAGCCCGTCGAGCAAGCAATCGGTGCCTTCCTGTCTGGCGAGTCTGACGCAATGAGTGGCGACGTCACTCGACCTCGGGTGCAGCCACGTGCAGCGCAGCGGCTCCAGATTCGATGAGAATGACCCGGCCCAGCGGCGACCCCATTGGAGGATTCTGACCTCACAACCAGCGGCGCTTCTGGTTGGAAATTTGGTTACTCAAAGAATCCACCCGGTGCATATAAAAGAAGCCCTGCGGCGCGTCGCGAGCAGTAAACATTTCTGTCAGAGAAGAGAGCTCGGCTCTTCGAGTCTCTGTCGGCCCCAGTGCCGAATTTGTAACGCCTCTGTATATATGCTGTACATAAACCTTGTTTAACTCACCGTCGTCTCGTCCGCTCGTCTATCAGCTCTGCGATGAAGCAGTCGCGAGCTGAGAAACCTACGCTACCAAACGGCTGGTGACCTCCCGGCGGAATTCGAAGCAGTGGCTGCCTTCGCGACCGTGTTGGCGTCGCCGTCTTTCAAAACAGTGGTTGCAACGGTGAGATTCGTGGCGCCCTTCGTAACGTCGTTGGAGGCGCGCTTCGTAACAATATCGTGTTTTTTTTCGTAAGACAACACATACTACTACTACTACTACTACTACTACTACTACTACTACTACTACTACTACTACTGCTGCTGCTGCTGCTGCTACTGCTATAACTACTACTACCACTACTACTACTACTTCTACTACTACTACTACTACTACTACTACTACTACTACTACTACCCCATTTCGCTTGCGTTGGTCTTCTCGTCGTTCCTGCATCGTGCCTTCGCCAACCCTGACAACGCTTAGCTTGCGTTTGGTGAGTTGTCTCTGACCACAGTTTCAGCGGAGTGACGGGGTGTATCGTGGTCACAATACAGGATCCTTACCAACCTCTGCTAAAGTACACGTACTGATTGATTCATCCCACAGAAACTGGTAATACGCAACAGAGAGTGCCGAATCGACACAACATCGATGTCATACGTACACAAGTAGGCGGGGGACGTCATGCGTGCGTGACCTTGCTTACGCATGTTGGTCTTCGGTGCTTATGCATCTTGTGATCCTCCAGCCCCTGATACCAAAGAGAACAGGGAAAGAATGAGAATCGGGATGGTAACATGGGACGAGAGGCAAGATATTCAAGCTTGTTTCTTTGCATTCTGCTTTGGTGGCTCGTAGCGAACCAATTTTAAAAATCACCGTGGTAGAACGGTTTTCATTGGGTACGCAAAAACTTCTGGTGTCTAACTACAACGTAATATGTCACCTAGAGAGATATACGCTTAAAAATTAAATCACAAACAAAACAAAAGCAGCATGCGCATCACATTTTTTACCTGGAAACGCTGCATGCAGATGGGTTACAATATCAAAGAAAGCACGCCTTCATTGGCACAACACATTTTATTCTATATATAGGCCATTTAGTTCTGTCATGGAACTAACAAAAACGAATTATTAGAAAAAATCACCTCAAGTATGACACTCTAAAATCTTAATTATATCATTGCGCGAAGAGGACTCTTTAGGTACATTAATTTTCGAATGCGAGTTTTACCATAAAATGCTTGACATAATAGTTTTAATCGCAGTTTAATTCGATGCGATGATAGTAATTCCCATCCTAGTTCGTTCTTCATACTGTTACAGCTGTCATTTTTGAGCAATGGCTTGAAACAAACCTTGAAGCCCTGCTCTGTAATTTTTCGTGTTTGTGACCTAATGAGATATGTCAAGGGGTCTCATACGAAACAAGCATGTTGTGAATGTATGCTAAGTACACTGTTGAATTGTAAATATGCCGGCGCCTGTCTCAGGCTTCACTATATTATAACGATTTAGTGACCTTCGCCTCCACTGAATCAACAAGAGCCTTCCATGAATGGCCTTCCATGATTTTTAATTCGTTCTCCAGCTACCCGCGGCTGCCCACAAAACTCTACTGTTCCTTTCCCACCACAACACCCAGGTTTTCAGGGCGGTTTTTCAGTTCCTTCAGGGCACTGGACAGCCGTCTGTAGAAGGCGGTCGCCACGTTCTCGGCCATAGACGTCACTTTTATTCTCCTACCCCATCTTCGATTTTTTCTCATCCTTCCCCTACAAGACGCTGAGACGTGCTTCCACTTAAGGCTGCAGAATTAGCGTCTTTTGCACTCCTCATGCTCCTCCTCCGATCGATCGCAGCATGTCAGCTTTGCCTTCATTGTGTTTGGAAATATCATTGTTGCCTTTTTTACGTGAATAATGGTTTCACATCACGCTCTAAAACAAAATTTGGACTTGAACAGCGCTCATATAGGCGCTCATTTGAAAAATAGGCATGTATAGGCCATTATAGGCATTTATGCACCAGCACCCAAAATAGGCATTTACAGGCACTATAAAACACCATAAAAGCCCTTCTTAACCTCTAATTCATGCTTATGTATCAAATCGCCACGATAGGAACACAAGGAACAAAATAGGGCATTTGCCGATAATCTGGTCTCTACTTATGATAACATCAATCTTGAAAACTTCAGCTGTGACCTCCTGAAAGTGAACCACACAGCCAACCACAGGCAGACGAGCTTTCTCTAATTGCTGCAGTATTGTCCAGAACAAAATACTAAACACAGGGTGGCTGTCAAAGGTTCGGCAAATGATGTCTTCAACTTTCTCTATGAAAGTGTAGATCGGCCTGATAAAAGAGGCCTGACTTTCATTCTTTCATCTCGGTTAGGCCAGCTTGAGTGATGTCGGTTCCTTTCTTTCGAGTTTGTCAGCATCCGCCGTGAGAATATCGAGGCATTGCCTCCAGGCTGTAGTGTTTGTAACCTTTGAGCGTATAACCGCAAGATATTAAACAACCATTTTTGGCGTACCTCACTTCTCGCAGTCATGTTCAGCTAGCCTATCACTTTTACCCTCGAAATCAGCGATGCCAAAGAGCTTCTTGTGGAGCTTTGCCTCAGCAGCACGCTAGATTTCGACAGCTGTCTTTGCTTTTTCTCCAAGACTGCCATGCACAAACACGAGCACAGTGTCAGCTTGACCGGAACAGTTTTCTTTGACAGTATTCTTCACGCGAGGGAACAGAGATAGAAGCCTGTAAATCTAGCTGAAATGAACGATTGCCGGATGATTATCCTCGCCATGGAACGAGCGAACAACCCTAAAGAATCTCTGAAAAACAGAAAAGGACTGGAGATAAAAAACAGCTGTGAGCACTCTCTATTCTGCAGTTCCTAGCGTTAACTTAGACGCCATTATGCACGCTATAGTTATTATTGTGATTGCTATTCTAAAATAATATTGCGATTTCTATAATATTACGCTTAAATATGTTCGCTTCCTACACGTTCTTTCCTAAACACAATTCTCGCTAAATATGTGAAAAGTCAGGACTTGCCCACACACCTTATATTTCATTAAAGACAACGAGAAAAGCGCTAAGTTTATATAACAATTATATAGCTTCTACTAAAAAATAAAAAACTGCACTTATTTCCTTTGAAGAGTTTCGCACAGAGCCCGCTTGTATTTTCGGACACCCCTTACGTATGCCTTCAGCAGAATGCTCGGCGTTGAAGGCATCAAAGACGTCGTTATATACTTGTTAATGCCTCTATCCCCGCAAAATCTTCTAGTCCTTCCACTTCTTCTTTTCTGTACATCTTTAGGCCAATCGCAGTACTGTGGCAGAAGAGCTCCGTTGAAAAATAACTGCGAAGGTAATGTCAGAGCGCTGTGGGCAATCAGCTGAAAAAAGTACAAGAAGAATATTTGTACATGGTGCCGCGCTGCCACGCTTGCTTCATTTTGTGTTTTCATGTAACAGGGAATTTTACTTTTGTTAACTTTCTCTCTTGCACGCCGAGCTAGAATTTTGAACATTCTGGAATATTTTACATTTTGCTGATAAGCTCGAATGCACTATGTGAACAGTACAGTATATTGTGAAACTAACTACTAACGTAAAGTTAGAATTTTCTATGCCGCGTCTGTAAGTGCGGCATCGCAATTATAAATTCTATAGCGTGGTCAGCCTTACTAATTACTAGGGCACCACCGGCAGACGGCTGTGGTTGGCGCGCTATCAATGCACAACTTGTGCTTTTAAAACGAAAGCCTTAAACTACTCACAAAACACGGGAAATGGGGAGTTAGTGCCTGGAGTATGACATTGGTGGCGTCAATATGCTTGATGCAAAGAATCATAATCAAGTATTTACGTCATCATGAGACGTCCCCATGACGTCACTGTTGTGACGTAATCATGAAGTCAATACTGAATCGCCATCCTGTCATACAACATGAAGTCACGTGATAATGTCCTCACATGCCATTGTCGCTTCGCACCTCTATGATGGGGTGCCGATCACGGAGGCAATGCAAAACAAGCATATGTACAGAAAGCATTTGATGCCTTCAATTTCGAGGGCAGCTGAAGTACCACGTTAGGTGCAGAAAGCGTTCAGCTGGGCTAGAAGAGAATACATACTCTCAATATAAAGAAAAAGAATATTTTGTTCACCTTTCCTTTCCTGAACTGATAACAAAAAGTTTCTAAAAGTCCAATAGAGAGTTTTATTAGCATGACTGCCGTCTTTTTCTCCGTGGTGACCACGTGAAAATATTGTCGCGAGAGGAAACGATAGACAGGAACTCGAAGTGGAGGACTATTTACTCAGCCACAGCTGCCATTCACTTCCTCACTCTCGTCTTCTGCCACCAACACAGCGTGGCATTACCCTCTCCCAAAGAAAAAAAAAGAAGCATCGCATGAATACCACGGCTCCGAGAAACAACGAAAGCTAGTCAGAAATGTTTGTGTCCTTTGAAAAGAAAAAAGGGCAAGATGAAAAATAAACAAGCAAGAAAGTAATGCACAATTGTCTTGAAGGCTATTGCCACATCACAAAACTCTTGACTTGCAGTCAACGCGAATAGTACGGCTTCATCCTGGAGACGTGAACCACATCCGAGGACCGTGGTCTGCGAAAACGGTGTGACGTGTCTGCTGGAACAACTTCGTAGTTCACTTCGCCGAGGCGATGAAGAACTCAGTAGGGTCCGAAGTACCGACATAACAATTTTTCTGAGCGTCCCCGTTGACGTATAGGAGTCGAAACGCAGACTAGGTCACCGGGTTCGTATATTACTGCTCAGTGGTGGGTGTTGTATCAGCAAGCATCTTGATTTTGCCACGATAAAATGCGAAAATGCGCCAGCTGCCAGGCGACTTCGGCACGCTGAACAAATACATCTGTGTCCGGGGTAATCGTGTCCGGCAGAGCTAGTTGCAGCATGGTGTCAAGCATTGTGGTGATGTCGCGGCCGTAAACCAGACGAAAAGGAGCAAAGCCGGTGGTTTCCTGCAAAGCCGTATTGTAGGCAATTGTTATATACGGGAGGATTTCATTCCAACTCTTCTGATCCTTGGCTGCATACATTGAAAGCATATCTGCAATCGTTTTGTTAAGGCGTTCGGTTAACCCGTTAGTCTGCGGGTGGTACGCAGTTGCTGTTCGGTGCGTCGTGCCGCTCAGCAACAGGATCTGTCGGAGCAACTGTGCCGTAAAAGCAGTACCACGATCTGTGATGAAGACAGCGGGGGCACCGTGGTGGAGAACAATGTTCTTGACGAAAAAGTCAGCCACCTCGGAAGCAGTTGCTCGCTGGGCGGCTTGTGTTTCGCAGTATCTGGCCAAGTAGTCGGTGGCAACCACAATCCAGCGGTTACCAGCCGTAGACTTTGGAAATGGGCCGAGTAAATGCATGCCGACCTTTTCAAAAGGAGCGTGAGGGGGTCGCAAAGGCTGAAGCAGACCGGCTGGTTTCGTCATTGGAGTTTTGCAGCGCTGACAGGCTGTGCATGTCTTGACGTACTGCCGGACGGTTTTCGTAAGTTTCCGCCAGTAGTATCTGTCTTTGATTCACGCCAGAGTACGCGCGAAGCCAAGATGCCCTGACGATGGCTCGTCGTGACAAGCACGAAAAATATCATCGCGGAGAGCAGCAGGAACGACGAGGAGGTAAACAGCTTTCATTGAATGAAAGCTGCACTTGTAGAGGATGCCTTGGCGTAGACTGAAAGATGACAAATCAAGCACGAACTGACGTGAGGGTTGTGGGCGACGTCCCTCAAGGTATTCGATCAGTGGTTGTAATTCTAAGTCTTCGCGTTGCTGCTCAGCCACGTTTAATGATGCGAGAATAGCAAGGCAGCTGAAGTCTTCATCATTGTCTTCTTCAGTGACTTCGACGGGTGCGCGGGAAAGACAGTCAGCGTCGGTATGTTTCTGACCAAACTTGTAAACCATCATTATATCGAATTCTTGTAACCGAAGGCTCCATCTAGCGAGACGGCCCGAAGAATCTTTCAGATTCGCTAGCCAGCAGAGAGAGTGGTGGTCACTGACGATTCGGAAGGGGCGTCTGTACAAGTAGGGCCTGAATTTCGTTATGGCCCATACAAGCACCAGACATTCTTTTTCAGTCGTCGAGTAGTTCTTCTCCCCAGATGACAACGTGCGGCTAGCGTAGGCGATGACGCGTCCCACGACATCTTGATATTGCACGAGAATAACTCCGAGGACAAGGTTGCTTGCGTCAGTGCGGACTTCTGTGTCTGCTTCGGTGTCGAAGTGACCTAGGATCCGTGCCGTTTGTAGGCGTTGTTGAAGATCGCAGAAAGTGCCGGATTGTTTAGGGCCTCAGACGAAGGCAACGTCATCCTTGACGAGTTGTTGTAGAGGGTCGGCGATTTTCGCAAAGTTCGGCACGAAGCGGCGGTAATAAGCACAAAGTCCCAGAAAGCGGCGTACATCATGCTTTGTTTTCGGTATCGGGAACAAAGCAACTGCCACAGCCTTGTCAAGATCGGGGCGAACACCTCTGCTGCTGACAATGTGGTCAAAAAATTTCAGTTCCTCATATCCAAAATAACACTTTTCCGGTTTCCAGAGAGGCCAGCAGTGCGAATAGCCAGAAGAACCGCCCCAAGCCGCTCAATGTGCTGTTCAAAAGTCGTAGAAAAAACGACTACGTCGTCTAAATACACTAAACAAGAGTACCACTTCACGCCACATAAAACTGTGTCCATCATTCGCTGGAACATGACTGGAGCGGAGCACAGGCCAAAAAGGAGAACTTTAAATTCATAGACACCGTCCGGTGTAATAAACGCTGTTTTTCTCGGTCTCGTTCATCTACTCCAATCTGCCAATATCCGCTACGGAGATCCATGAAAGATAAGTAACGGGCGTGTCGCAGGCGATCCAAGGAGTCATCGATACGTGGACGAGTATATACGTCTTTTTTCGTTATCTTGTTCAGTTTCCGGTAGTCGACGCAGAATCGTAATGAACCGTCTTTCTTTTTAACCAGAACAACTGGTGACGCCCAAGGACTAGTCGATGGTTGAATTACGTCGTCGTCGAGCATTTGTTTCACGTGATGACATATAGCATCTTGCTCCTTCTGCAACACGCTGGTAAGCATGTTGGCGCACGAGTTGCACGTTGGGCTCAGTGATAATTTTGTGCTTCATTAGAGGAGTCTGTCGGTTTTTCGAAGTAGTGGCAAAACAGTCACTAAAGGATGAGAGGAGACGGAGGAGCCTTGCCTTCTCAGGTTCTTCCAACAGGCGATTGACGTTGAGGCGACTAGTCACGTAAGTATCGCAGCTGTTCTCAGTCGAGATCGTCGTAATCAAAGGAAAGGCGTCCAAATCATCCAATGCCTCCAAGTAAGCTATGGTTGTGCGTTTCGCAAAATGCCTGTGTTCGCCACCGAATTTGGCGAACACAGGCATTTTGCGAAACGCTCAACCATAACTAAAACTGTAGTCTGGCCATTTGGCAGTTGAACGAGACTTCGAGCAATGGCCACTTCCCGATCAAGCAATAACATCAGCTTACTTTCGGCAATGCCCGTAATCGACTGCTCCCGTGGACACTCAACAAGCATGAAGATACTACTGCGAGGTGGCAACGTGACGCAATCATCGACTACGCGTAAGGCCACGCCACGATGTTCGTTCTCGATGTCGGAATCTGGAGAAACACAGTCAACAAAACTGACGAACAAATCACGCAGATTCATTATCGCTCCATACTCTTGCAGAAAATTCATGCCCAAATTGACCGGCCGAGAACAATTGGACAGTACAAGGAATGATGCTACAAAAGCCGACGCACAAATCTCAAGCCTGGCGGTGCACCTTCTTATAGGGGATACGAAGTGTCCTCCAGCGGTGGTTAGTTGAGGGCCGTCCCACGTTGTCAGCACCTTGTGTAGACGGGTGGCCAATGAAGCACTCATCACCGAGTAATCAGCTCCCGTGTCGACAAGCGACAAGCGCAGTCACCGGATAACAGTCGACGGAAACGGTAATGGCAGCGAACGTTCTGTTGGCGGTTTCACAAACAGGCTTTAACGGCACTGTCGTAAGGGAGCGGCGGAGGGTATTTGTCGGTTCGCGTGACAGCGGCCTCACCTAGGTGTAACGCCTCTGTAAAACGACGACCTCCGGAGGTCGTCGTTTTCAGTTTCCCCGGCGTGGGCTTGCGCCACTGACACCAGGGGACCCAAAGGCGAGTCGGGTGCGGTGCGTTGATGTGGACGGGCGGGGTGATGGTGACCGTGACTGTTGTCGCGGCGGGACAGGAGCGTGATGACGACCTTTCAAGTAATCCGCAATTTCTTGTGGGCACTCACCATAGCGTGGACAACGTGCATCTGGGTGGAACCCGCGTAGGCCTATTCGTCGGTAATAACAGTCGCGGTACATGTGTCCAACTTCGCCACAATGGTAGCACAAAGGACGATTGTCGGGTGCACGCCAGACGGTGGACTTCTATGGGCCAGGATGAAAATCGGTCTGAGAAGGCAGGCGATGGGCTGAACTTGGAAAGCGTCTGGGGGTCCCGGTAGGTTGATGAGCAAAATGTGCCGTCGACGGCGTAGAGGCGCGTAGGGCATCCGCGTAGGAAAGCGTGGGAGGTTAGACTTGCGATGGTGGTGAAGAGTGAACGAACTGCCTGATTTCGTTACGAACGATGTCCGTAAGAGAAGCGCCACTGGGAGGGGGCGCTGCATAAAATTTCGAAAGTTCTTCACGTACAACATGCCGTATGAGTTGTGTGAGGACCTCCCTGTTATCACTTCCTGGTACAAGCGAGCACGCAGTGGACATGGCCGTCTGACGCTCATACTGCGACACCCGCTGGCGAAGCATGCGCTCCGTAATTGTGGCCTCACGAATGAACTCGGACACAGTCGTAGGGGGGTTGCGCACAAGGCCCGCGAAAAGTTGCTTCTTTACGCCTCGCATTAGCAGGCGTTCTTTCTTGTCTTCTGGCATGTGGGGGTCAGCCAGTCGAAACAATCGCGACATTTCTTCGACAAACATGGCGACGCTCTCGTTCGGCATTTGAAATCACGATGAAAGTGCCTGTTCCGCTCTCTCTTTCTGTTCGGGGTTACTGAACGACTCGCGAAGCTGCCGATGGAATGCCTGCAATCTTGTGAATGAAGTTTCGTGGTTCTCATACCACACTCTTGCCGCGTTTATGAGGGAGATATACACGTTCTTCAACTTACGGCGATTGTTCCAGTCGTTGATGGCAGCGACCCGGTCGAAATGGTCAAGCCAGTCTTCGACATCCTCACTGGCATCACCATGAAATGGGTTGGGTGTGCAAGGCGTGTTGATGACACAGGGTACGCTAGCGAGTGAGTCATGCTCGGTTTGGCTTGCGGATGTGGCAAACATTGTCCTCACGGAACTTGCCAAGGGGCCGTACTGTGGTGGTAGTCCTTGAAGGCGGCGGCTGCTTCGATAGATGTCAGCAGACCCTGGTGCACTGGCGATGGTTGCTTCTGGTTCAGGACCAGCAGGCATAAGACGTTGCAGTACAGTACCCAGCACCTCCACCAGTCTGTCGCGAGAGGAAACGATAGACAGGAACTCGAAGTGGAGGACTGTTTATTCAGCCACAGCTGCCTTTCACTTCTTTGCTCTCGTCTTCTGCCACCACCACAGCGTGGCAATATTTATACATACACAGTGAAGCTCTTCTGTGCTGCGAGTCCAACAGACATCTTCAGCAGGTTGTATGGCTCAAAGTGTGCTGCAAGAAGCCTGGGAACGATCTTGAAATGATTCGTTTTCTTTTTAGTCTAATAAATAATTTGGTGGTGATCGAAGCTCATACAGTTGTCTCTGGCCTGAAATTAAAGTTTTAATGCAGATCAATGTCACAAAGCCATATTTTGACATTTTGGTTTGTCAGTAATAATTACAATTTTAACTCGACTGTTACATGGTTAAAAAATAACTTAGGATGGAAGCCTTTTGAGCAGCACAGGAAATTCTTGCGATTAAAATTTCTTTGTTTTCTATATTCTGTAATGAAATCTGCATTAACAGGAGTTTGTAGCGCCTTAATGCGCCGCTCGTCAAGGAAGAAGTTGGCATTTGGGCCACGCGGCGGGTGCAGTGCGATAATAAAAAAACAGTTCGAAAACTGAACGCTGTCAGGGCTCGATCTTTCCCGTGTTAGCTCCGACAGTTAATGGTGACCCGATAAAGAACACACAGCCCCGATCATCCCGCATGGATCCCGCCGGCTCTGCCACCAATCCTACCGGTCCTGACGCCCAAGAAGACGCCAAACCTAGCGGTGCTGCAGTCTCTGTGATTCAACATGTCAACCTGCCACCATTTTGGCCCAACAGCCCCAGCACATGGTTTCTGCAGGTTGAGGCGCACTTCCGTCTACGGCAAATCACCAGCCAACAGACCAGGCACTGGCATCTGGTATCCTGCTTACCTCCGGACGTAGCCGACGACTTAGCTGATATTTTAGCGTCGCCGCACCCGAGTCATCCCTACGACACGTTGAAGGCAGCTATCATTTCCCGAAAGTCTGAGTCCGAACACAGCAGACTCCAACAGCTCATCACGGCTACTGAGCTCGGTGACCGTCGCCCATCACAGCTCCTGCGACGCATGCACCAGCTCCTTGGTGGCCCCTCCGCCCCTCATGAGGAGAAGCTGTTACGTGAGTCGTTCCTCCAGCACTTACCGCAGAGCATGGTCCCGGTCCTCGTAGCTGCAGGAGATGTCCCAGTAGACACACTCGCTGAAATGGCTGACCGAGTGGCGGACTACTCGCGGGCACATAGCCTCAACGCCGTTACCACACCGCCACCGGCCACCGCTGCAGACCCGGCGCTCGTGAGCATCGAGAACCGTTTGGACGCCCTTGTCAGGCACCTCGATGACTTTGTACCTGCGCATCGTCAACCGTCATCCACGTTCCAGATACACAGTCGCTCCTCGACGCCCCCACGTTCTCCGAAACTTCGGCCACCCGACGCGCCGCGGGACGTTTCATCCTCAAACGTGTACTAGTACCACCGCCGATTTGGTGCCTTTGCTCGCAAGTGCACTCGCCCGTGCTCCTAGTCGGGAAATGCGACGACCGGCCACTGACGGCAGCAAGTGGTACTGGTTGAAAGTCTTGCCGCCTTTTCTGTTTCTGATAAGATCACTGGCGCTTGCTTCGTAGTCGACACAGGAGCCCAGGTTAGCGTCATCCCGGCCTCGTATGCAGATCGCTGTCGCAACAAACAGACCTGCCCACTCCAAGCGATCAACAATTCCGCCATTCGCACAAACGGCCAACGCTCTCTTACACTCGACTTTGGACTACGCCGTACGTTGCGCTGGAATTTCCTCCTCGCTGACATCTCGTAAGCTGTTTTTGGATCCGACTTCCTGAGTTTTTTCAACCTTGCTGTGGACATGCATGCTCATCGCCTCATTGATCTCAACACCCGCCTCTCCATCAACGGTGTACTCTGTACTTCCTCGCCAACGGGACTACGAGCTCTCACACCTGCTTCGCCGTATGCAAAAATACTCGACGACTTTCTCAGCGTCACGAAGCCGCACACCAGAGAGTCACCGGTGAAGCATTTCATCACTCACCACATTGTGACCACTGGACCTCCCGTTTTCATACGACCCCGTCGACTATCTGGAGAACACCTCGCCATCGCCCGCCGTGAGTTTGAGCACATGCATGAACTCGGCATTGTGCGGCCTTCCTCCAGCAACTGGGCGTCGCCACTCCACATGGTGCCGAAGAAAGATCCTGGTGACTGGAGACCATGTGGGGATTACCGTGCTCTCAATGCCCACACCTTACCGGACCGCTATCCACTTCCTCACATACAAGATTTCACGTCAAGTTTGGCTGGGTGCACAATCTTCTCTAAGATTGACTTAGTGAAGGCTTACCATCAGATTCCTGTAGAACCCGCCAACATTCCGAAGACGGCCATCACCACCCCATTCGGTCTGTTTGAATATGTGAGGATGCCTTTTGGATTGCGCAACTCTGCACAGACCTTTCAGCGCACTATCAACGAAGTCACGCGAGGTCTCGATTTCGTATTTGCCTACCTTGATGACCTCCTTGTAGCAAGCTCATGCGGCCCTGAGCATGAAGCCCACCTGCGCACCTTGTTCCACCGCCTGGATGATTACGGCCTCGTAATTAATCCAGATAAGTGCATCTTCGGCGTCGCTACAATAGAGTTCCTAGGCCACCTTGTCACTTCAAAGGTATCCAACCACTCGCCAGCAAAGTGAAGGCTATTCAAGACTTTCCACCACCGACTTCACTGAAGAGACTCGGAGAATTTCTGGGCCTACTAAACTTCCATCGCCGCTTTCTTCCAAAGTGCGCCACATTCCTAAAACCCTTGGTCGACCTATTAGCTAAAAAGAAAGACCCGGCTGCGCCACTGGAGTGGCCCAAGGACGCTGCATGTGCCTTCGGCACTGCCAAGAAGGCTCTGGGAGACGCTACCATGCTCATACATCCCGTCCCTGATGCCCCGATTCATCTCATCACTGATGCATCAAGCGTGGCAGGTGGCGCCGTTCTCGAGCCACACGTATCCGGTTGGCAGCCCCTTGGGTTTTTCTAGCAAAAACGCAAACCACCAGAGGCAAAATACAGTACATTTGCCCGAGAACTCCTCGCGGTATACCTCGCCATCAAACATTTTCGTCATTTATTGGAGGGGCGGGACTTTTACGTCGTTACAGACTACAAGCCCCTGACGTTTGCCTTCCATCGCAATCACAGCAATTATACTGCACGGGAGATCCGTCAACTATGCTTTATTTCCGAGTTCACTGTGGATCTCAGACACGCACATGGGCCGGAAAATGCTGCTGCTTATGCACTATCCCGCATCGATGCCTTGTCGACTCAGCCATCACTAGACATGGAAGAGCTAGCAGCTGCCCAAAGCAACGATCCTGAGCTGCATCGTCTTTGCTCTTCATCCACGTCTCTATCGTTCACGGAGTGCCCGCTGCCATTTTCAACCTCATTAATAACGTGCGAAACGTCTACTGGTGTCCCTCGGCCCTTCGTGCCTTCAACAATTCGTCGTGCAATTTTTGATCAGTTGCACAGAATGAGCCATCCTGGTATTCGTGCGACCCAGAATAGTCACATCTCGTTTTTTTTTTGGTGTGCTCAGATTTGGGTGCACGTTAAAGAACCCCAGGTGGTCGGAATTTCCGGAGCCCTCCACTACGGCGTCTCTCATAATCATATGGTGGTTTTGGGACGTTAAACCCCACATATCAATCAATCGTTTTTTGGCCAAGCATCAATGCTGATGTCCGACGCTGGGCGCGAACCTGCCATGAGTGCCAGCGCGTTAAAGTTCACCGTCACACTGTCACGGCATCATCGCCGTTTTGGCCTCCAGGCGCAAGGTTTTCTCACGTTCATCTCGACATCGTCGGTCCTCTTCCGTCATCGCAAGGAGCCTGTTACCTGCTGACATGTGTGGATCGCTTCACCAGATGGACGGAAGCGTTTCCCATTTCCGACATTACAGGATCAACAGTTGCCAAGGCTTTCACAAACGGCTGGGTGTCACGCTTTGGATGCCCTTCTGTCGTCACCACTGATCGCGGTCGTCAGTTTTAATCGGCCCATTTCACCGCACTTGCCAATATCCTGGGCATTCGACACATCCACACAACTGCCTGCCATCCTTCCGCCAATGGCATGGTCGAACAACTTCATCGACAACTGAAAGCTGCCCTCACTGCTCACCAGCCAATAAAACGTTGGCTCGACCTCCTCTTCTTTGTACTTCTGGGCATCCGATCAGCATCGAAAGTGGATCTCGGCTGCTCATCAGCCGAACTAGTCTATGGCGTTTCCCTGCGTTTTCCAGGAGAATTCTTCGAGCCATCATCGCCACCTTCCACTCACGATGCCTCCACGTACATTCGAGAGCTCCGCACCACGTTTCGGGACCTTGCTCCTGTGATTCCTGCCGACCGACACCCCCAGTCTGTCTTCGTCAGTCAGGATCTGCATGACTGCAGTCACGTCTTCGTTCGGCGTGA